>VYYJ01004742.1:0-12602 GCA_021029165.1 Cyphoderus albinus
TAGTAGTTAGCACAGAAAGTGGGAAGGGCAGTCTAGAAAAACAAGGTTTAATATTTCCTCGTTAGTGCAGGAAAATTGCTTTGTTTGCTCAAATTGAATTCTAATTCTGGTGCTAATGGAAACCAGCATAATAAAAACAATAAACAACCTGCCAATAATTTTACAGGCGTGCTCTATTTTCGGGGCATTTATTTAGGTAAGTGGAAATCCCTTTTTTACTGTTCAATCAAAATGAGTAGTTTGTTCCAGAACAACTGCATACTTTGTATAAACATAATATATTTTTTTATCCTAGTTAAGTAATGTTTCCTGTTAATCTGCAGAAGTTATTTGTAGATTGGGGTTACACGAGCAATAAACTCAACTTTAATTTTTTGCTGATCACATTTTTTAGAGGTGAATGAAATAAAAGTGTGACACTCGCTCCTATGATGCATTTTAAATAATCATGAAAAAAAGTTCAATCATAGTTTCCTTGTAGAATTTTGTTGTGGCATAATTTTTTATTTTACATATTCAGATGAACTAAATACAATATGCAACTAGAAGAACATTTCATATGGACTAATAGTCATTTACAAAACATGCAATAAACTGCTCTGCATATAAGAAGGATATAAAATAACACTTTCGTCGGGTAGACAAACACACTCGTATTCCATTTCAATGTAACTAACCATATTGTGGTTCATCATCATATAACTATAATGTGCTTGGGAATTGTAAAGTGATGATGAGATACAACATGGATAGTTGCATTGAAATGAACTGGAATCCTGACTTGTACTAAAGTTTTACTCAATAGTGCAGGAAATATCTGCTTTCCTATTATGCAGTTCCTGCTAATGTAGACGAACTCCTATTTCATGCTTCCTATTTTCTCTCAAACTAATTTGGCACAGGCATTGACATCTGCGTCGCTCTGTGGGATCTTTTTAGCTAAATATCCTCGTCGCCAAATGTAGTGTTTGAATGTAAATAAATGAACTATTCAGTGACCGGGTTTTACTAATTACATACACTAGCTATTTATTTAATGTCAATTAAATAATGTCAAGGCTACAGAGTTTAACTTGCCTTGCTGTCTAATCTGATACCAATGTATGAGAGGGCTTTCTCTCTACAAAAGCTAAATGTGAGTGTGTGCTGTCTATCTACTTTACTAGTAAAAGCAGTCATTCTCTCAAAAACATGAACATCGTGGACTAACTTTAAACGAT
This sequence comes from Cyphoderus albinus, assembly GCA_021029165.1. NCBI lineage: Eukaryota > Metazoa > Arthropoda > Collembola > Entomobryomorpha > Paronellidae > Cyphoderus > Cyphoderus albinus. The sequence continues at coordinate 1,221 of VYYJ01004742.1, forward strand.
ACCAGTCCTCCTGGTAGCTTACCCATAACTCTCAATGGTTCATGATAACTACATATACCACACATGCGATCCACCCAAGAAATATATAGTATACACACATAATGTAGCCAAGATTTAATCAGATGTTTTTCATCATACCATACATTTCTTTCACAAATGAATACATAACTGGAGTGTCATATCTACTCTTTAACTGGAGTGTTAGAAAGTATTGTTTGTTTACCTCAGAGTTCTCACTGAATTCATTAAATTTTAACTTGTGGATTTTTATATAAATCAATATTGAGTAGCGTGACCTGAAGTCAACCACTGGGGAGAGGACTATCCTTAGTGCCTTTATATAATTAAGCAAGAATTTGTTGCGAAATAGAGCAAAATATTTTAACTCGTGTTGGATTTTTATTTTTTGAATTAAACATCTCGAAATTCATAAATAAATATCAAGCAAGTGACTATGGGTAAGACAGTTCAAAAATACACCTTTCTTTATTAACAATTAAAAAAATGATACAACAATTTAAATTATTAAGAGCAACGCAATGCAACGATGACAATCCAGAAAACCTTCCTTGATAGTCCTCATTTAGAATAGAAATCAGCCACTGTCATTATTGCGTTGATTTCGTATTATGTCAGAGGTGATTCATCATCAACAAGAATGTTTTTATTTTTTATTTTCATATCCGATTTCCGACAGATTTGGAGATGGAGGAATTCATGAATTTGGCGGGAAGTATTGAACAGTGCTTGCTGGGAATGACCGAAGAATCTCAGAAGAACAAGAAAATGATAGATGACTTCAGGACAAGTTTGAGAATTCTGGAGAAAGACTTGCGACTGGAAAGGGAGGCGCGACATGGATGGGAGGCTATAGCGAAACAGCAAAGGGAAGAATTGCAGGCCGCCCATGAAGAAAATCAGCAGTTGAAGGAACAATTAGAAAAATTGAATAAGGAAAAATAATTTCAAAAACTTATTTCGGGTTTCGTTTGATATGATTAATTTGAAACATTTCCCAATAAATCCTGTGGGCTGTGAAACGTCAGAGATAGCTTTTCCTTACATTTAAATATTTCATATTGATTCCAAAACTCAATTATACTTTCATAATCTTACCAATTTTTGAATCATAGCTTAAAATTTATTTCTGTCGTTATGATTTTCTAATTTATGTACCATTCATTTAATTTGATGTAGGACGTGTATGTAATCAATTTTGCACTTTCTGCTTAAAATGAATACTTTAATTCCAGTACACAAATTATTTTGATTTAGAGAAAGTGGTGTACAATCCAGTTTAAATTTAGATACTGTCTCCTCTTCTCCACGTTGAAATAAATGTACTAAAGTAATTTCAAATCCCAAATCCAATAAATAAATAAATGGACAATCCAGGTCAAGAAATTAAAATAGATTGAATGTGTAGACGATTATGAAGTAAACTGCTTCTGACCACGAATTTAACTTTGTTGTATCAAGATGTTGTAGTCTTAAAATCTAAAATCTAAAAAGTAATTAAAGCCTTTATATAAGTATATTTCGTAAAACATATTGCTTAATTCACTTAATTTTATGTACACATGTTCAAATTTGCATGCCTATGCTTAAAATGATGACGGTTATCAAGAACTTAATCTCCTTCTTCAGAAATACACGAGTAGATACAAACTGAAATGTCAATATTTTCTAAAAAGTTACTCGAATCTACTTTGCATATTTCGATTCTCCCTGAAAGTTTGTGTACTTTTTCCCAGTCCTTTATTTTGTTATTTAAATGTGACAAAATATTTTTCAATCATCAGTTTTGACAAATTTTATTTTCAGATAATTGAACACTAATGCAAAATAATGTTTATGAAATTCAAATGGCACCACAAAAAATGTGTGAAGTTTTACATAATAAAACAATAATAAGTCCAAACTGTTATCGCATTAAATTTAATAGCAGTCGGCACATTCCAGGTTGGGATTGTAGGACAACATAATAAAACAATAGTAAGTCCAAACTGTTATCGCATTAAATTTAATAGCAGTCGGCACATTCCAGGTTGGGATTGTAGGACAGCGTTGCTTCTGGGTAGTTGCAAACGTCTATGGAAGGGTCAAAGTATGTTCCAGGCTGCGACAAAAAAACGATATTCAAGTTTAGCAAATGTTAGCATTTTACGGATATAACATAATTATATAGCACAAATATAAATTAGATTCAACTTACCCCACATTCGAACATGACAACGGAGAGATATCGCAGCCCTTGATCAACACAACGGTAAAACTTTGTGCAGTTATTGGGATTGGAGTAGAATCCTCCATTTTCTTTGTCGTTGCAGAAAATCGGTCTGTTGCATGGTGGAGGCATTGGACCCTGTGGTCCTGGTGGAGCGTATTCTCCAGCTTCTATGGTGGTCGAAATGGCGAGGATGACTAAGATAACTACACGTTTAAGGGCCATTTTGCCAAAAAAAATTGAATGTGAGATGAAAATAAAAAAATGAATTTTATCCTTGTTTTAGATGTAAATTAAGCGGCTGTCACTTTTCAACTGCTACAATCGTACTGCAGTCAGTTATTAACTACTTATTTATTTATGCATATATCTTCCTTTAATCCAAATACTAACCAATTTGTCCATTTACATAATCGGGAAAAGTAGAAATTTAGCATTCAAATTTACACAAGCGTCACCTTCAACCTGGATTTTTGCTGACTAATTTATTAAAATTCACAGCTAATGTTTGCTTGTTAATTACATTTTTAAATAACATGATCACTAAGGTTTCATCAGAGTTTCCTTATTGTTTATCCTGAGGTTCCTCGACTCTGCTTTTATTTATGGCTTATTTTGACAATTTTGTCTGTTGTTACTAAAATCTGTTATTTGCGGGGCAACAAACATAAGTTTGTTGTCTCATCAAAAATTTTATTTTAGCCATAGATGAACTAAATCCTATTACAAGCAGAGCATTTCATATAGCATATTATGCAACTTTAGGTAGCTATCGCTCGTTTTAAGGGGAAGTTTACTGATGTATATCATAAAAAGGTATAAAATAAAGCTTCTGTAGGGTAAATGCGTAAACATACTTGTATTATGTGCGATTAACAATAATCAAAACGCTAATGTTAAACTGAATTTTTGTCCCACCATAAAATCCGTGGTAAATTTTTCTTCAGATGCAATTTTTTCGAGGAGCAATTGTCTAAAATTACATTTGCGTCTTGCAAAATAATTTCTTTAAATTTCAAATCCCATGAAAATTCACTGTGGATTTTATGATGGCTTTAAAATTAAATTTAAAATCGTGCGTAAATGAACGTTTTCATGATTGTTGATCGCACTGTACATTTTGCAAGTACATTATATTTATTATGATCAGATACAACAAATTTAGCTGCATTGTAAGAAAGTTTCTTTAAGAAACTAGAATCCTGCCACCTCCTGAAGTTTTACTCAATATGTAGTTCAGAAAATATTTGCTTTCCTATTCTGCAGTTCCTGCTAATGTAAAGTAGACACACTGCTATTTTATGCGATTTACCCGCGAAATGCGTAGTGTCCATACATTATATTCCCAAGATTAAATCAGATGCTTTTCATCATCATACCACAAATTGTCTTCACCAATCTTCTGGAACATTACCATAGAAAGTAAAGTATTGTTTGTTTGTTTATTTCGGACTTCTCATTGATGCAATTCATACCGAATTGAATTAAATATAAAAACTTGTGGTTTTTAATTTTTATATAAACCACTAGTAAGTAACTTGAGCCTAAATCGTACACTGGAGACTAGGCTACCCTTAGTGCCTTGGAATTTAGAATTGATTACGGAATAAAACAAAATATTTAAAACTGTACAGCATTTTTAGCTCTCGAATTATTTACAAACATCAAGCAAGTGTCGATGGGTAAGCCAGTTTAATATACGCCAATTAACTTAAAAAATGTTGCATATTTTTAAATTATTAAGAGGAGTCAATGCAACGATGATAATCCAGAAAACATTCCATTCATAATCGTAATTTTAAATAGAAATCAGCCACTGTTATAGTAGCGTTAAGTTGACTTCTTATAATTCAGGAGCTGATTCATAATTTTAAAGATTTATCTAATTTTTTTAAAATTTTCATGTTGGATTTCCGACAGATGTTGAAATGGATCAACAATTTGCGAATTTCGTGGAACTTTTTCAACAAAACAAGGAGGAAATAAGGGAAGAATTTCGGAAGAAAAATAAAATGATAGATGACTTAATAACAAGTTTGAGAATTTTGGAGAAAGACTTGCGATTGGAAAGGGAGGTGCGACATGGATGGGAAGATATAGCAAAACAGCAAAGGGAAGAACTGCAGGCCGCCCATGAAGAAATTCGGCAGCTGAAAGAGAAATTAGAAAAATCAAACAAGTAATAATTTGGCGTATAAATCATGAGGAATTTGAAACCTCTGAGATAGTATGATTTATGTAATTCAGTCAGGTTGATGTATGTGCATATGTATGTATATGTAATCAGATTTGTATATGTTTGTTTAAAATTAGTACGATCATGTTCAAATCAAATCATGATTGTGTCTCCTCAGCTTGTGGGATATATATTTTCAATGTTTTCTTCCTTATTGCGTAGATACATACTACTAGTTCAGTTTTTCCTGTCGGCGTTACAATTTTTTGTTGAGTAAAATGTTGAAATTGGTACTGGTCATAAAATATTTCTCTAACTGGTAGTTACGCTTAAATGTCAATAAAATAAATAAATAATTTGTTGCATAGAGTACAAAGCGAACACAAATTAATTTATTCATGTCATAATGAAAAACCTAGCATTCAGTCATCAGTGATATTTCTTTATGTCTATGCATTTATTCAGATGCTGAATTTAATTAGTTTTGAAATATAGCTCAACATTCTCCAAAAGTAGTCTATAATCACTTAGCCAAGATCGGTGAATCTTATGAATACGTTATTTATTACTGCAATTCAATTTCATATACAATAAAAGAAAGTTTTTCTGCAACCAAGACATAACCAATAATTATTCAACCGATTCTTCCACTAACTCTGTCCTCCTACATTTCAAGCACGGCAGATTTTTGTTATTACTTTTGGTATTTTTCGGCCAGTTGCACACTTCGATGGAAGGATCAAACATTAGCTTCTCCTATGACAAAAATCCAGAGTATTAAAATATATGTGGTGACATCGTGGTAGAAAAAATAATAATTTGGTAACTTCATATTGACTTACGGGGCAGTCATACTGAAGAAGCTGGAAGACTCCATTGTCTTTGCGAACACAATGGTAAAATCTTGCGCAGCTATTGGAATCCGGGAAATAGCCTTTCTTGGTACAAGAAAAATCCCCACAGTCCAACTGTATCGAGGTGCCAATGCACATGGACACAATAATTGCAAAAAGCAGAAACCACCGGACGGTCATGTTTAGGTTTATATATGTAAATATAAATTACTGATAAGATAAGTGGATGTCACTTTTCAACTACTATAATTGCAATGTAGTCCGTTAGTAATTACGTATGCATTTATATATGACAATGAATTTACTACATCCTTGTTTAATCTAAAAGCTGACCTATTTTCCAGTTACGTAATGTGCAAAAGTAGAAATTTAGCAATCAAATTTACACAAGCGTTACATTCAACCTAGATATTTTGCTGATTGATTTTTGGAAATTTGATAATTACAATTTTAAAAGACATGAGAATTGAGGATTCATCAGAGTTTCCTCGTTGTTCATCGTAACGTTCCATTTTGTGTATTGCTACTAAGCTATTATTTGCATTAAGTTTGTTGTCGCATCAAGATTTTTATTTTATTCTTCAATGAGCTGACTCTAAAAAGTAATTAGAGCATGCATATGTATATTCCGTCACATTCTCCGGCACAAAAAATACTGATTAAATTATTTATGCACGTTTATATATATTTATTTAAAATGATGATGGTGGAGAAGAATTTATTCTTTTTACTGAAAGAAGTTGGAGTAGTTTTAAATTGCAATCCCAACATTTTTCTCTTTACCTACTTGGATCTACTTTTCCTGTTTCAAATTTCTTTTTGCTAAGTAATGATAAGGTATTATGCAGGTACCGCTCACAAACACGATTTTCCTCCAATTATAGATTGATTAAAAAAATCCGCGATTGGGTAAACTTAAAAATACTAATAGGGGAATTAAATTGGATGAAATGTAGTCCATGCTGAAGTAAACATCTGACCAAAGTTATTCTGAAATGCATTTAATACTTACCATTAAATTTTATTTTTGTCAGCTAATCCAAATTTAATATTCCGCAGCTTGATACAATGCAATGCTGAAACAACTAGCAAAAACTTGAACAACTCCTGTTTTAAAATGTGCGAATTGGTTTTATGTACATTAAATTATTTAATAGTGTCATTAAATTTTACAATAAGGGTAAACATTTTCAAAACAAAATCAATTACACAGTATTTTTATGAAATGTTTCTATTCACATTAGAAGCCTACTCGATGTTGGTTAGTAGATCTTTCCTCAAAATTGCATAACAATGAAACTGGTTATAATCAATGAATGTTGTCTTATAGTCATGAAATTCTTACATTCAACAATAATTTCCTAATTGTAAAGAAGTGAAAAGTTTATAACTAATAAATAGTAGATATCTAAGAGAAAAACATTTTTACCTGCTAGTTTTATGGTTTCCCACAAAAATGCAATAAAAAACATTTTTCAACGATTTACATTTAAATATTACTAAGAATTAAATTGTGCTTTTATGTATATTTACGAAACTCAATTGAGCTCGTGGGACCATAATATATCGACTCGATATTATCGAGTGCCAAACTCTACTAAATTTAATATTCACTTTGCTATTTCACATAAACTGCAACACTTTCCTAATGATAAGTTGCACTTACATTTTAAATTTTATCCAATATGCCATCGGTCCCTTAAATTCCTCAATGAATCCATTTAAATTCGGGAGGACTTCTTTCCTCGAATGCGTTTATTTTTGGGTGTGTCGGAGGACAACTTTAATTGTTTGCCACCGCCATCTTCGTAGTCCAAATCGATGACGGTCTCAGAATCATTAGCATCAGCATCATTATAGATCCCGCCCAAGGTTATCTGCGAGGTTGAAAAATTAGCAATAAATGCTTTAACTGAAACGTTTGGTTGAACTTAAAAAAATTATTGAATATCAAAATGATTAAATATGATGAACACAATTTGCAAATAAAAATACATTACCTGAGGTGGAACCGCTCGCTTCCTTGTTGAAGTAGAGGACGATTGAGAAGAAGACGTCCATGAATTGGTTTGGCCGGGCTGCCCCTGTTCCGGTGTTATTAACGTTTCCCTTGAGCTGTAACCTGTTGTGAAGGATGTCTCTGGTGAAAATAACAGATTGCTTCCCGGAAGAAACTTTTGAATTGACTGGTAAATTCCAGCATACGTTTGAACCATTTCCTGATTCTGTTGCTCAACATGGCTACGTTTCATCTCCGAATCAATGAGATTGTTTTTTAGCGTTGCGACCTCCGTAGTCAGGTCTCCAATTTGGTCATTCTTGGTGTCCAGTTCATTGGACAACTGTCCAATAGTTTTATTCAGTGCTTTGATGCGATCCTGCTGATCTGTCTTTGTCTGCAGGAGTTTCTCATTTTCTTGTTTCCTTTCGAACAAGTCACCCGACAAATTTGTGTTTTCTGTTTCGAGATTTTTGATGTACGCTTGTTGTTGACTTTCTTTGTCCTTGGTTTTCTTCAGCTCTCGTTTGACTTTGATGAATTCCTTGCACTGTTCTTTTTGAAATGAGACAAAGCTCCCCATTTTGTTGCTCCATTTATTTAAGTAATCTTCTTCTTCATTGTCTACAGCAGCGAAGGTGTCCCTAGTGCCTGCGGCTTCCAACAGTACAACGTCAGGCTCTTCGTCCCGTTGTTCTGTATTAAAATTGAAGCGGTGCATAGCAAATATCAAACTAAACTGTAAAGACTAAAAAATCTGAACAAAATTGTTGTAGTAAATCAAGGGCTGGAACAACACTGTTTACAAAATTTGATTTTTACTTTAAATTTTGCAAGTTGTTTAGAAGGCAAATGTGCAAATCGAGAATCTGGCTTTTGGCAGGTGTTGCCCGAATAAAATGAAATGCGATGTGGCAACCCCCAGTTTGAGTTTGATAATCTACTTAAAAATTATGCAGGGTTGGACATATCCAGTGGATATTATATATAATAGGCAGAAAACATATTGGACGGCAGCATAACAACGTGAATGTCCAACGTGCATTCTTTCGACAGAGTATAAACTGCCGCTATCTGTGTAGTTGCCATGTGTTATACATTCTCTGGTCTCTATCCTTGCTTATTGTGCAAGAAGTACTTTGATCCAATGGTGACATCATCACTCTACTCCACACATACATACTAGTGCTCTGCTTGTTGCGTTTCAGTCAGGCAATCACCGTGCAAGCATTATAAATGAGAATATATTACTTAAGTAGGAAAATGATTGTACATTGTGAATTGTCACAGTACCTGGTTATAAAAACTTTTGATGAAAGCATGAAAATGCAAGGGTAGAATGCTACGTGGTGCCAGTATATTCATATTCGTGCCAAAGTCGTTTCACATTTCAGATAGGTTTAGCAATACAAGCATCAATATGATTTTGCACTAACAGTCTGTACTCAAAATCTGTCCTGTTGCACAGCAAGCCACAAAATCGCGGAGCAATCAATTTCGATGTAAAAGCTTGGTAAATGAGAGTTTTTTTCTTGAGACAAGTTTTTTCTTGCACATTAATGTATGTTGTTACCATATTATATTATGTCCTCACTACGTAATTACAGCATTATTCATAATGAACGGCTGACTGATACCGTCTTGGAAGCTTCAAAAGCATTCATAATACATACCTTGATATACTTCGCTGGTTAATTAATCAATTCATACTTGCTATAGTGGTTACAAATTTGAATATAAGACCACTCTGAGCACCGCTGTGCTAACACCAAACATATCTTCACAAATATAAAATGAAGTTGCCTGCATAATAAATCGGCATATGCTGTGGAAACGGTTGCTGGGGCACTAAGAGGATGAGACTTTAATTTATAACTCCATATATGGATAAAAAATGTGACTTAAAATCAAAACAATAATTTATTTTTGAAAACTCAAACATTAATCCAATTATTCTACTTTTGAATTCCTAATAGTGTAATAGTACCACATCAGAAATAAGTAGACACAAAATACTAATGAACTACAAGTCTTACATATTAAAATAATTTGCCAAACTATTCTGGCATTACGGTTCCATGCACTTGGCACATTCAAGATTCGGGTTGTAGGCCAACACTGTTTCCTTGTAGTTGCAGTAACCAGGAGGGTCCCAGTATGTTCCATCCTGTGAGACAAACGAAAACGATTAAGTTCAGGAAATTAAAGTTTCTATGGTATGTTTTGAAGATATAAAATCAGGGTCAACTTACCCCACACTGGAACCTGTAAATGGAAAACCTGCCATCGCCATAATCAACGCAGCGATAAAACTTTGTGCAATCATTTGGATTGGAGAAGAAACCTTCTTCTTTGCAGGAAATCTGTTTGTTGCAATCGACCTTTGGATGGAATCCTGCCTTTCCTAGGGTGCTCGCAATGGCGAGGATGGTTAATACAAGTACAATTTTAAGGGCCATTTTGCAGAACAAAATGATAAACGTGAGGTGAGGGTATAAAGTAGGACTTTTTTTGCTGTTAACTGTTGCAGAGACAAGAGCGTTGTGATGACATTTTGCCATTATGGGGGCCCTTTTATATGGGACTGAGGCATCGACTGATTTAGGTTCATTTTTACTATCTATGCTTTGACTTGATTGGGTTCAGTATATTCAGCTCAGTTTTGGGGATAAAAAATAGAAAATAAAGTTGCATTTATTGGAAAATCAGTTCTTCTGGGAATTTGGGTGAATGCTTATGGGTGGAGCGTGTGGGATTTGGATTAAATTTAAATATAATGAATTTGGAAAAGGTAAAAAGGGGTGAGCTAGGCTTAGGCTCAGACAAACGTTGTTGAATTCAAGATAGATTTTATGTGAATGTGTATACATATGCGCCTTTGTTATGAAAAGTAGCAACTAGCAAACTATGTGTGGTTGCGTACCTAAAGCATTAAACCTCAGAGTTATGTTTAAAGTATTAATATTTGTGTAATCAAAGGTAGACCGGGCTGTTTATCCCGTTAAATGTAAAGCTGTAAACTATTTACATCTACTTATGAATAAAGGTTAATTTTAATTTTATTTTAACTACAGCCATCCTATCACATGTAAGAATCCATCAAAAGGTAGGTATAATAAAGCCTTTCTATTTAAGGACCTTAAGTTTTTACAGGATAATGAAGGTTGTCGATTGTTCGGTTGTTTTGCTACCATTCTACTAGAGTCTTCTAAAAAACGCTACGGCTTTACTTTCAACTTTTATAACATTTTTTTTAAATACGTTATAACGTTATTCCAATAAATAACCCATAATGGCAATGAAGTATAGTATAAGTATGTATTAGAATATGTATGTTGTTAAGAAAATATTATATAGTATAAATAATGATTGAGTGAATGAACAATGAGTAGTTTAGCATTGCAAAATAATTCATTTTAGTATTCATAATTATTCCATGATAAAACATTATGCTTGGTCGTAAATGCTTGGACAATCGGTGAATTCCAGATAACCATTGTTGTCAACTGTTGCCTGAGGCCAATTGCAGACAAAAACTGTTGCGTCAAACCAGTTTTCAGGCTATTTAAATAAAAGACGCATGATTTCATTCATTTTCTTACTATGCCATTGAATAATTTTGATTCTTAAAACTTATTATAATTTTAAGACTTTATTTTAAAATCGGACTTGTGTAATAAAATGTTAAATGAATTGATCGGGCTGTTTATCCGATTTATTATAATTTTAACTAATATCCAAAATTTAGCTAACATTCTAAAGCTTTATGAAAAATATGCTACAGCTTTGCTTTCAATTTTTATAACTTTTATTAATCTACCAAGCTTATATATTGCAAGCCACAAATAAAGTTGCTTATTCTAGTCTCGCAAAATATACCAAATTTTGCAGCATGAAATGTAAAGAAATCAGTAATGAGTGGTTTTGCTAATTGAAATAAAATTATTATTGGTAAAGAGAAGCCAAGTCGCAATTATTATCTAACCATGTATCGTGTTTCGCAATCTCCTGCAATTTGTAAAAATAAAAAATATGGTTTATTGACCCATGCTATTGGAGTATGAATTGCAACTAATGTACAATAAAATCTGATTGCTCTATTAACGACATTTTTTATTTTCATTCT
>VYYJ01004743.1:0-12600 GCA_021029165.1 Cyphoderus albinus
ACAATGTTCTGTAACTATTTTTTAAAGATTAAAAATATGCTGTGGTCACCCCAATCTTTTTCGAATTGCTTTAATTTGTGTTTTTAAAATTGTTCCTTAAAATCTAACCATTGCACACATTGATGTGCGCATTCAAATGTCTGGCCTGGCAGCAGCACAAGCAAATGTTTATAGATAAGAGTTTCTCATAGCCGCAAGGCTCTCTCCCAACAAAAATCGTTTTTCACTTATGACAATGTTATGTTGTAATCACTAACTAACCAGAATTTTAGCATCATCAGCGCATTTACTTGCCTTGTAGCAGCACAGAATCGTATGTTTCAAACAGGCACTTCATCTTTTAATAAATTATGTACAAAATGCATTTATCACTTCCACTTCTTCAGACACGATGCAAACCGAGCCTGTTGGAGGTTACGTCACCTCAACCATAAAAATGGAAAACGCAAAGACGATTGGTACTGTAAATTTGCACCTAACCATAACCCTCCCTATTACTGCATTACTTTGTTTAAAATACCATAATGACCCAAATTGAACCTACCAAACTATTTCATCAGCAACATCTTCATTGACACAAGCCATTTGTTAAGTGAAATATTGAATACCTACGTATGCAATAAATAGGTATTTAGGCAGATAAGTTTGCGCAAGAAAATGAAAAAAGAAAAAAAAGCATTTTCTCCACATTATTAATCTGATAAACCACGTATGAGAGATGTCGAAGATGCATTGCTTTACCTTGACTAATTATTCAACCGACACTCGAAGATCAAAGGATTCGGCCGACATTCGGCAAGTAATAAAACTGTGTTATGTTAAAATCTCAGTTTCGATTTGTGCAACGTTTGCCAAGAAAAAGCCCTTACTTTACACTGCCTTGAACTATGGTAATGGAATTACTTAATGGTCCTAATCTCATCTCGTTGTTTCATTGATGCTGAACGTGAGTGAGACACGCGCTAAACTAACGCATAATCATCCCCCAACTTTAAGAATTTTATCACTAGATTTCCCTTTCATTTTTCGATGTAATGTTTTCCTTAATAGTCCCCACCACTTTATAAGATAATATTTTTACAACAGAACATGATACACGGTCAATCTTTATTGAATAAACTATACAAAAGCAGGAAGCAAAAGTTGAATGGTTAAATTATTGAGCTGAGTGACGGAATAAGGTTTACAGATACTACTTTGCATCTCTGGGTTGTAATTAAAGTAGTACGCTTGACTTGACTACAAACCATGTGCACATAAAATGTATTGCTAACCTATTTAGAGATAACGATCGTCAAAGGTTTTATTCAATGCGTTAGAGTTTTTCTTTTCTGATTTCTCATTCACTAAGATTGTTTTTTGTTATCCCTTCTGCTTGTAAATAAAACACAATTTTTGTAATGTGAGTACTTAAATTAGTGTAGCATATAGAACTCGTAAATATTTAGACGCCTATTGACATTAACTGTGATTGTAATAATGTGCAATAACCTACCTGTTTGTTTCTTTGCGCGATAAATCGATCCAGAGATAAAATAATCTCTTGTAAATTACCAGTGGTAATAATGATTGAAATTTGCCTTGCATGATGATTGATCTCATCTTAGTTCTTAATGTCTTATCAAAATTGAAAATTTGTAATTTACGCTCGTTTGTTTTCATTTACTGCGGTACGGACCAATATGATTACTGAATGTCGATGATTACCTTTTTTTTAAAAAAACGATTGAAGTCTGAAACCATACAGATACAGTGTCTTCCACACCCATTAAATAGCGGCATTCTGAAATATACATTTTGTAGAAAACTCAAAATGCTATTGTAGTTAGTAGTTAGCCATTAGTCAGTTTAGCTAGTCAGTAATACATTCGATGATTTTCGTAGTACCTCACGCACGTTAAAGATAATCATCATTAAATATCACAGGTGCGTTTCTCAAATAAGTACTGCAGGTCAAAAACGTGAAGGAGGGAAGGTAATTGCAGCCATTGACGCTATTGTGGAATATCAAAGGCATTATAAATGATGGTTAAATAATGTTTATACGTAAAGGGACAACTGTTGAATACACGCAAAACTTTGTTATGTATCTTTTCTGCACTATTGTAAATTTGCTTTTGCATTTTTATAAAACTTTGTTACTGACTGAGGCATTCAGAAGACACTAGATATTGATATAAAAATTACACTTGTACAGTGCATCTAACATGCGGTCATGTCAAACGATGTAACACCCTCACTGCATAACCTAACTGTAACTCCAACTGTCAGACATGGCATCACTGGCACATTCATTCATGTATAATCATTATCAAATGCCACAGATTATTATTGAAGCTGTTCGTACATATCTTCAGTCAGTCAGTCTTTGTCAGCATTGCCATTATCATTAAAGAAAATTTTTAAAGTTCTCACAAACACTAAAAAGGACGTGCCAATAAAACGCATTATGATCAACATTTTCAAGTGATTCAACTTCGACATTCACTTTGTTTGTTTCACTTTCATTTGGTGATTTTGCATAACTAGAGGTTTTGGACGTCGCCTCTCTGTTCGCATTTGTGTTGCAATAAAGCATTTTTAGATTGAAATTTATAAACTACTTTGATAAATGATCGATTGGAAAAAAATCTTTGGGAGAGTGCCATTCAAAAATGGCGTGACATAAGTGTGCCAAAATTTGTTACTCTACCTTCATAGTCAGCAGCATATGTAATGGCGGTAGTAGTGAAGTGATCATATAGAATTCGCAACGTGATTTATTCTCAGATTAGGTCACGGAGCCGACGAACATTAAAAGAAAAACTTTGTTCGCTGGTTCAGGGATAAGTTAAGAAAACATTAGAAACGTGGTTTGCTTAAGTGTAAAAAAAGGCTGAAAAATGGAACCTCAGCCACAAATTCAAGTTTTGCAAAGTCTTTTCTCCATGCTACTTTATGGAGCGATAGGATTTTTAGGTCCAGCAGTAATGATGTATCATCACATGGATGCCATGCAGGATCAATTAACAAAAGGATTCGAAACTACAGAGGCCTACGATTTCATTGTTGGTAAGATATTGCTATTATTCCAGAAATAGCCAGTTCCATGTACGAAAATTTGTAATTTTAATCTTTAACCTGTATAGTCGGTTCGGGGTCATCAGGAGCTGTTGTTGCCAACAGGTGATTTTAGTTCATTATCACTTTATGATAAGTTTTAAATTGATTTAGAATATTTTATTAAATTTAACGTGTTTGCAGACTGTCTGAAGATTTCCGGGTACTCCTCCTTGAAGCGGGGGGTGATCGTGAGTTGACCTTTGACCTCAAAATTTAATTCAGAACTGTTTTTGTTTTTCTTGTTTGCGCGTTGCGTAAGACTTAATAATTTTGGTGTCATTTGCGAGATGTTACAATGACACGCTTTTGTACGCAATCTGAAGATTTTCATCTGACCATTTAAAGAAATAATTTGCGTAATTTGTTTCCTGTCCTCAAATTTGCATACCAGCTCATCCGCTGACCCAGATTCCTGCGCTGACTTCACTTCTGCTGAACCGCGATGGAGTTGATTGGAATTATCGCACAGTGCCACAACGTAAAGCGTGCTTTGCAATGCCCAAGCAACAGTGTTCTTGGCCGCGTGGGAAAGCTTTGGGAGGTGAGTTTCGGTTTAAGGTTATATGTACTTAGGTTGGGATTCGTCACAGATAAAATGACTAATTAGATTCTGCTGTTATCTCTTCTCTAATGAAGGATCAAGCAACATAAATTTCTTGACATACGAAAGAGGAAATCAAAGGGATTACGCTGCGTGGGCTGACCATACCGGCGAGCCTAAGTGGAAGTATGAAAATCTCAAAAAATACTTCAAACGATCAGAAAACTATCGGGACCCGGAAGGCTCATGGGACAACTTCACCAAAGAATTTCACTCCATTAAAGGGCCAATGGAAGTGGTATTACCAGCTTATACAGGTCTAGCGGATCAGTTCGTTAAAGCTGGGAAAGAGAAAGGATTTAAGGTTATCGACTACAATGCACCCTTTCACGAAGGTAAACAACCTTTTCATTATCGGTTTATGTTTTACATTCTGAGACATATTGCGCAATTAATAAATTCTTCAATGAGAGGAGGATTACTTTTTACATGGATTGACATTACAAGCGATGCGAATTGTTTGCTAGCATTCTCAGCATAAATCGAAAATCCACATTTTTATACCAGTGCATAGTGCATTGTCTCATGTAGTGATCTTTTCTTGTGTGCGTGAGTTGTTTTGTTTGTATACTTAAAAGTTTAGAGTTTAAACTCACTAGACCTATTTTACTACAGCAGCGATCGTAATCTCAGTGTTTTATAGAAGTTTCTGTCTGTATGTTATTGGACACTTAACTCGACCGTTATCGTTATCACGGCAGTAACAGTACGCATTTATCAGCTTGTTGTATGAGCTGCTATTGCTATGTAGGTAATAATGTGCAAAAGACGTTTTATGTTAACGAGTCGCTTTTCAGATAGTTCTCAAATAATCAACACGTTCAAGGAACAACAAACTATTAGTCTTGTTTTTTATGTTAATGAACATCAGTTAAACAAGACTTAAAAATGAAAATGAAAGGAAGGGTGATGGCAGAAAATGGAGATATAAAACAGCTACATATGTAGGTGTTAACGCTCATTATTTCCTTGCTTGTAGGATTTGCATCCTTAATGTACACTCAGAAAAGGGGACGCCGAATGGGAGTTTACCAATCATTCTTGGAGCCAGTCGCAATTCGTGATAGAAAGAGCTTAACAGTTCGAAAATTTGCACACGTAAACAAAGTAAGTAAACAGATATCTGTGAGGTTGTGCAATTTTTATCTTTTGCAAGAATTGGAAATGAAAGATTAGATTTTTAATTACTTAGCCGTTCAATCTTTAAAAATGAATGAAACGAATTACACACAGCTCCTCTTGCGAGATGACTCCGATGAAGTTTATGGAGTTGAGTACATTCGTCACGGTCAAAGGAGAATTGCACGGGCAAACAAGGAAGTCATTTTGTCGTCTGGTCTGAATTCGGCAAAAATTTTGATGCTATCTGGAATTGGACCTAAAGCTCATTTAGAATCGCTTGGGGTAATGAGTTCTGCACAGTTTTGAAATTCATTTCTGTGCTAATTTCGAAAGATTTTAAATTGGCCATGTCAAGTCCCTTTCGTGCGATAATCTCATCACACAAAACCTTCATTATCTATTTAATTCGTTTGCTAAATAGATTCGAGTACGGAAAGATTTACCAGTTGGAAAGTCACTGCAGGATCATGTGTCAACCAGTATTGGGCCCTTTTTAATCAACAAAGACATTTCTTTCAACATGGATCGTGATATCAACACAAACACAATTGCAGATTTTGTCCTTGATGGTATTTTAAATTATGACATCTTATAAGTATCCAGAAACCTAGATCTAAGTTTTAAATTTGTTTCATCATCCTGTATATAGGCAAAGGCCCGTTGACATCATCGGGTTTGCAAGCAACTGCTTTCGTTGCGTCCAGTTTTTCACAAAAGCGGGGAGAATCAACGTGGGCGGACTTGCAATGGATAATGGTTGGAAATTCCATTTACAAAAATTATGGAAAGGACTATGAATTTGTGTACAATGTGAAACCAGGTTATCTGGAAAAATTCTACAAAAATGCGCAAGGACAAGATTCGTTCCAAATCCTAAATGTTCTTACTCGACCATCCAGCCGCGGTGAGATTCTTCTGAAAAGTGCCGATCCAAAAGATCCTCCACTTATTGACCCACAATATTTCAACAACTACGATGACGCCAAAATTTTAGTTGAAAGTGAGGAAACAAATTGAACCTTTTGAATTTTTGTTTTCAAACAATAAGGAACGTTTTTATATTATTTTGTGTTTCGTTTTATATTTAAAACTAGGTGTCAAACGTACGGTCGAATTAGTGGAGAATTCAACGGTTTTCAAAGAGCTGGGAGCAACCTTGATGCCTCATTCATTGCCTGGTTGTGAAACCTTTAAATTCAAAACAGACGCGTATTATGAATGTTACGTTAGGTAAAGATTACGTTAATTAATTATGCGCTATTAATTACAATTACAATTATATAATTAATAACATAATTGTCATAATGTTAATTGCATTGCAGATCTCTTACATTAACAATGCACCATTCTGCTGGATCGTGTCAAATGGGCAAAAATACTTCTGCCGATTCTGTCGTCGATCCTCATTTAAAGGTCATTGGTGTCAACAAGTTACGAGTAATTGATGCCTCCATCATGCCACAAATAATCTCTTCAGGCACCAACGCAGGTAAACTTACTTGATGATTTAATCGTGGACAGATTTCCTTCTCGGGAAAAAGTGCTTATGAGAGATTTTTTTTATTTGAATTTATTTTTCAGCTGCAATGATGATTGGTGAAATTGGAGCAGATTTCGTAAAGTGGGATTACTTAACATGAGCTGACAATTATTTCTCCGTCTTTTATAATTAAACCCATTACCGTGATATTCTACAAATTTTGGAAAAAACTTAAATTTTTAATGCCTTGCCATGTTATGCGTTACAAATTACAAATTACCGTAATCCATTTCGTAATTTATGTCAAGGAAGGAATTTATCCTTTGCTCCGATATTTGCAATTTTAGTGTAAGAAACTTAACGTTCAAGAAGTTCTTCGGCAGGAATATTCTTGCTCCATAGTTCTAAAAAGACAATTGTATAGCGCTGGTAATTACTAATTAGTTGGACTCAATGCACAAAATGCAGATTTAGACATCTTCTTTAGCGTATAAGTAACAAATGTACCAAGGAAAGGCAAAGGGCTAAAGCTTACCAAGAAAGTATAGTTGTATACTACTTTCAAGACTGTGTCAAATATATTTTATTTTTAACAGAAAATATAAGTTTTATATCTCGAAAGTAAATAACATAACTTTTTAACCGGACCACTTTTACTGTTGCTTTTGTTTCTTTGTTTTGTTTGCTCCCTTGAAGCATTTTTTTAACAATTTCAGGATAACATACAAGCTACCAATACTAACTGTTGTAAGGACAATTATTACAAAGATCCAAACATCGATTTGACGCTTGACCCACCACGGCTGGGTAATGCTACGTGACCTTAAAAACTCCGTATCTCCGTGACGGAGAGCGTACTCAACCCACCAGTTGGCTGTTTCCAGCGGGGTCATGGCACGGTCAAGAAATCTCTCTGAAGTTTTTTTTATGTTCACGCGATAACTGTTTGGGAACATAATAGAGTTTTATATTTTATAGTTTATGTACATATGTGCTACTTATATTATAATTCAATTAATCTATGAGTCGTGTTACGTGTTGTTCCTGAGGATTTCCTGAACTGCGCTCTTCAAATCTTTTTCGTTTAAAGCTGTGATTTCCAACTTAATTCCAAGTCCCTTCGATTCAACAAGATATGCGTTGTAGTCCTGCTCTGACAAAATTGGGAAGCAAATTAGCGGCACGCTGCTGTAAATGGCTTCATTGATGCCCCCAATTCCAGAATGAGTTATGAAGGCCTTGATTTTTGGATGCCCTGTGAAAATAGTCATAATAATATTTTTACTAAAATCATATTAAATATTGTAAGAAATTAGAGAGTTGTAAAGGATCTCACGAAGAAGGTCTTGTTGTGGAAGCCACTTTTCGATCAGTACATTTGATGGTAAATTGTCCGGAACTTCGTTCAGTTTCCAGATAAAACGGAGCTGGGGAAAATGATGCAACGTTCTTATAAATGTCTGCTGAACGTCCTTTGGAAAGGTTAAAAAGTCGATCCAAGAGCCAAAACTAATGTACATAAATCCTTCCTGGCCTTCATTTATGAAATCTTCCATTTTCTGTGAACCCATAAAATATGCAAAATTCCAAGAATTAGTAAAAATTCGTATTAACATGAATATGTAAATTGAAATTACTACTAACTTTTGGAATAGGTTTCTTCTTTTCAACCCACGAGATTCCCCCGACTGGAATTACGTTGGAAGGTAATGCTCTGGAATATTCTTGCGTGACGTGAGTATTCACTAGAAATAAACTTGTATTTCTTTCCATTTCAGCATAACTCGGAAAATTGGGATTTTCTAGTGCGACTCTCGTTATTTTGTCCAGGCGTGGAAAAAATATCCATTCGCGAAATAGTCTCCAATAGACTGGCAAGATTGCATTAATGGTCCTTTGAAAAAAGTTCATTTGGTCGTGGCCAATCATGATGTCTGGAATGGAGGAAGTTTCATCGGGTATTCCAAAGGCATCCGATAACCAAGGAAGTATTGTTGAAATGCTGAAAATAATGGTTTTAGCTCCATGCAAATGGGCGACAGCATAACCACAATCGTTTAATAGGCCATCAATAATAACCAGATCAAATTTTGAGGATTTAATCCATTGGAGGGCGTCTGCATCTGTGAGCAGAGATTCACAAACTATTGCTCCAAACGACTGAATAAATAGGAAGGCAAATGTAGTCCTTCCTGAGGCTCGCATGTCATAAAAATTCACAGAAGATAAATGATTTGCGAAAACTTCGGATAACTTTTTTGGAACAAAATAGCGAACTTTTGAAGTGTCAGCCTGCTTGGGTTTTTCTTGTACCAGGAATGTTACGTTGTGCCCTCCAGATACTAATCTATCCGCTAACGGCTGCATAGCTATTCTGTGGCTTGGACCACCAAAACCTACAAAAAACAGAATCTCAGCACCTTCTGTTGATGGAATTTGCTGCACTGAAAATAAAATTGTCGCCAGTACGCACAGTGTCACTGGCTGACACTGACTTCCCTTCAATCCCATCATTTTTTAAATAAAAAATAATTTCAATCAATTAATGTAACAAGAACAACAGAACCCGTTTAAATAGTAAAGGTTCTAAATTTTCTTATGAATATTGATATTATTTAAGCCATCAGTGAATGGCTACTTGTCATGAACTAACAGCTCAACAACCCTGTAGATATTTAATGTTATCTTTCTCCTGTCTTATCATCAAGGACTTTCCTGGTTTGTAGTATGTAGCATGTTAAGTTGCATTGTATACTTCTCCCTGTCAAAGGCCTAATATATCGAGACAACTTAGGGCTTATCGTTAGTTATAGTTTATCACTACAAACATTATCTACGATATGATGTTGTGATGTGTCTAAATAATAGTGATGAAAAATGTATATTCGTCTGATATCACATCGTAAACTGATTACATTATTTAATACCTTTTTTTAAACTCTCTTATGTACATATACAGATTGTGTGAAATATAAAATGTACTTATGGAATGGAATGAATTCATATCGAAAGCAGTTACCTAAGGACAATGATTCTTCTTTTAGTGAAGAGATTATAAAATATTTATTGGCTTATCGACAAAATCTTTTAGTTTACTTGTAGTAGTTAGATTGTTATTGATCAGCAAATACTTATCCAATAGTAAGGATTAATTTCTTCTTCATTGATTTGGTCAAGGTTTGAAAACTGGTAAAGATCCATCAATTAT
Organism: Cyphoderus albinus; assembly: GCA_021029165.1. Classification (NCBI taxonomy): domain Eukaryota; kingdom Metazoa; phylum Arthropoda; class Collembola; order Entomobryomorpha; family Paronellidae; genus Cyphoderus; species Cyphoderus albinus. The sequence continues at coordinate 9,514 of VYYJ01004743.1, forward strand.
TTTCTTAGTTTTCAATCTGTTACGTCAAATTGACCGTTAAATGTAACCGTAAATTTTAAGCTGTGTTTTGCACAATTTCTCCAGTATTGCCTTCATAGATTTGGCCTAGACGAAAAATCATGGTGATCAAATCCTTCCTGCTGAGTGCTGAGATACCACTGTTTGATGCTTTTTACTGTGCTATTAATACAGACATAGTTTTAGTTACTGCCGGTTTTAAAATTGGTATCAGAGAGAAGGTCAAAGATGCCCAGAAAGGTCTTCCTCAATGCAAAAAGAAGCCGCAAGCAAGTTTCAGGTTCCATGTGGTAAAACCGATAGCCGGAAACCTAAAGGATTTAATTATGTAACAGGTTTGGCTGTGTCTACCAATATTGTATTACACAATCCCAGTCAAATTGGTTTAGTTACTGTCGATTTTAGAACTAGCTTAATCATAATATGGCAACAGCGCCCACAAAGGTCTCACGCGTATGCTGGAATCAATTTTTCCAAACCAATAGCAGCAAGCCTAAACGATAGTAAATTATTCCAAAATTACGTAACAGTTTTGTGGCCTAAACGAGTCCACCGATAATATCGTGTTCAATTTTCCGTAATCGCACATGCGTGATTTTAGTATCTTAGATTTTAATGCTAGGCTAGCATTGCTAGCTAGAATCAGTGCATTGCAAAGCTTCATCAAACGTTTTCCCGCATTGGAAGAGATGCTGGAACCAATTTTCATGTTACATGTCGTAAAACCGGTCACAGCAAATTTAAACAGTAGATGAATGTAAAATGTGGTTTAGAATTTAACATGATTTTGAAAGCATTAGTGCACTTTTATACGGAGAAATCATTTGAATGGTGTAATAAACAATTTTGTTCACTGCTGCACTAAGTTGCTTTTTTACCAAAAATAAGGTAAAGAAAAGGCACAAAGATTACCTCAATTATATGGGAAAAGATGAATGGATAAAGAAACCATAAATTACATATTCCAAAATGATTACGCTGTCCATAGTTAACTTATATGGTGGGATTCGATGTACACAATCTGGACTGTTTCATCAATTTTCCCGTACTCGTTGTAGTTTTTACAATATTTTGATGTAACATTTCTAGGTCAGAGAATAATAGGAAAACCACAACGCGTTCAATGAGTTTATCTGAATATCTGATGCAGTTTTTTAGTTTGACGTATTATATAATATTTTTACACTGGTCAGTATGTAATGTATCATGAAAGACTGTTTATAACTAATGTAAGTGTACTTATTTAAACCCTCACTTGTCGCTTGTTAGAAGGCAATAAAGAGACAGTCTATTAGCATTTAATTTTAGCAGTCTACTGATACTCAGGAAGGGTTTTAAGATGATGACACGTTTGTAAGTGAAACGTGATATGTCCCTGTCCAACGCGTTTGCGTTTTCCCTGTAGAAATTAATTTACCTTATCAGTTACGTTCATATTAATTACTGAAAGTTTATTTATTGGTAATCAACTACTGAACAATGTATGTATTAGTATAATTATTTATGATGTTAGAAGTAACTAACTGCACTGATGACTTCAGATCAAGATTGAATATCTAATTAAAAATAATTTGCCACGCAGTATGGGGTCCTCTGAAGTTTGAATTACTTCGTTTGCACCTGCGTCATCATAGAACAATTGACTTTCTATTGACTTATCCTGTCATCAAACTATCGCTACAGAATTCCAATACAGGGTTGTAGTATCTAGATGTTTTGTTGTAAACCCTATTATACAAGTAAGCAGCATTTTCAGTAGTTTATAATACCCCTTTTCTTAATTGATTGGTTATTATTGAATAGTAAATTAGTTCCCGTCTGCGACAATTTTACGCACATTTGTAATGCAATGCAATGCAGATATGCAATCATTGCGAATTTTCTGTACTTTTAGTATACCTTCTCAAGAATCTTCGCTAAGTTTCCAGGTTCTACTACCTGAATCTTCTTTTAAAAACAACGTAAAGTATTATTAATATTTTAAAACATCATTGTGGATAACTACAGATTATCAAAATTTCCATGAAATACGACTTCAAGACAAGCAAAAAAGACTAAATTGAATTATGCAACGTGGGCTTTACGGGAATGCAACATCAAATGTTCCGACGTGCAAAAACAAGTTACATAAATAATAATAATACTCTTTATAGCACGATAGTTTTAACTATGACTGACTTTATTACAAAATCTCAGGATTCCCACAACTGCCTGGAAAAATATTTAATTGCAGTACTACACATTTATGTTAAAAGATTAAGTTCTGATCGTGAGTCGTGAGTACTACATTTACTATGTATATTTGCCGATTATCCTTATTACCTTAACCTTACCAAACTATTTTTTATGACAAAAATTTTCTTTGACTTAGGAATGAAGCGTTTTCAAGCCACATTCAACATTGGTCACCAGTTGATTTTTGCAGTTATTTTAATTCCTTAGATTTAGTTCTCAATGTAACGATAAATTGTAGGATAAAACTTCGAGGTCCATCGAGGTGAACGGGAAAACTCTGTCATGAGAATTCTGTAACATATTCGACAAGTCGTACCTGTAAATTAAATAAATAACTACAGGTTGATTTTGACATAAATGTTTCAATTAAACTAGACGTTAATTAGTTTTCGGTTTCACACTCATTATATAATCTTGGAGTATTAAAACTATGCATTTAGTAAACATAGGTATCAGTTCATAAAAGTCATAAATGTTTTTTTACCATTTTTCCTGTAACACTTTATCTACCTAATTGTGTGAAGTGAACTTTAATAGCAAAAAATAATAATTGCTTATTCTGGTACTTATATTGGAACTGCTGATACAATTATTGTCTCAAAGATACAATTTCAATCAGCATTTGATTCGTTTCTTCGAATGTCATTTTTTATTTATAGAAGAATTTGTATTTAACCAATTGTCTTTTGCCATTCATTCAACAGTATTCAATAACTACTATAGTTTTGTTCTATTTCACAATGCCAATTCCTGATATTTACTACAGAGTGACACTGCAATCAAGATGATTATATAGAAGTTATTTTTATTTTCAGTGCCAGAATAGTAACTAGT
>VYYJ01004744.1:0-12593 GCA_021029165.1 Cyphoderus albinus
AACATTTGTGGCGTTCCCGCCTGGCTTTTTAGACGTTGCACCAGGCTTCGTAGTGGAAGTTTTGTTGTCAGGTTTCCCCGAGGGTTTAGTTGTTTTGCCTGTTGGTGCCTTTGTAGTTGTGTGTTTCGAACCACCTTCGGTTGTTTTGCCGCCACTGGCCCCTGATTTAGTAACATCGTCATCGTCAGTAGTGGCATCCTCATCTGTCTTCTGACCAGCTGTGGGAGTTGTACTCCCCGGTTTTGTTGACGTAGCGCCAGGTTTTATAGTGGTTGTTTTGTTGTCGGGTTTTCCACTGGGCTTGGTTGTGTTGTCATTCGGTGCTTTCGTAGTGGTGTTTTTGGTACGACCTTCTGCCGCAATCTCAGCGTTTCCATCTGCGGCTCCCCCACCTATTCAGGCATGATGTTTGTTTATGAATTGAATAAATCATTTAGTTTACAATATATCTAATGCTCTTACCGCTTTCCTTATCATCGTCGCTGTCGCACATTTCGTCTTCACCACTCGCAGATGTTTTATTATTTGCATTATCACCAACATTTGTGGCGTTCCCGCCTGGCTCTTTAGACGTTGCACCAGGCTTCGTAGTGGAAGTTTGGTTGTCAGGTTTCCCTGAGGGTTTAGTTGTTTTGCCTGTTGGTGCCTTTGTAGTGGTGTTTTTGGTACGACCTTCTGTGACAATTTCAGCGTTTCCTTCCACAGTTCCCCCAACTATTGAGGCGTGATTTGTGTTCATGTTTGATTGAATAATGTATTTACTTGTATATAAATCTAATGCTCTTACCCGCATCATCGTCGCTGTCGCACATTTCGTCTTCGCCGCCATTCTGCTCATCTCCAGATGTTTTATTCGTCGCATTATCACCAATGCTTGTTCCGTTTTCTCCGGGCGTTTTGGACGTTGCACCGGGCTTTATAGAAGTAGTTTTGTTCTTATGCTTTTTACTTGGTTTAGGAGTTTTGTCTTCTGTTGCCTTCGCTGTTGCATTCTTAGAATCTCCAACAATCTTTATTTCAGCGTCGTCTTCTGCACAGTCCTCATCCCCGCTGCTATCTTCCTCATTTCCAGAAGCACTTACTACTGCATCGGATTTTCCCTCCGGCTTTTTGGTGGTCGTTTCTTTTAGTGGTTTATTTGTACCGGGCTTCTCTCCGTCTGTGGGTTCAACTTCGCCATTCTCATCACAATCTTCGAAATCCTCGGAGGGATTTCCTTCCTGTTGTCCGTTAGTTGTTTTATTCTCAGAGTCGGTGATACTTCTTCCGCCTATGGGACTTTCGCTTTTCTTCTTTTTTGCGGTGGCGAACCACGCAGTATGCGTTATTAATAAACCGATGAGCAACCATTTTGTATAGTATATTCTAAACTCCATTTAGAGGAAGTCAGAAAGGCAAACTGGATACTACAGCACATGATTTCTTGCGTCATCTCTCAACCCTTTCCCATCTAGTTCAAGTTTGGCACAGCTATAAAAATAATTGTTCTGACTTCCACTTCCGATACACTTTTACCTACGCCGACATTATTTTGGAGGTTTATAGTCGATTCATTGACGTATAATTATAATGAACGAATTCATCTAGAGCAATGATGCTGCTGATAATGCCAATCTTTTGGCCTCGCAAATGCGCAAATGAAATATCTTTTCATGTATTAAGCATGTTTTGATTTTTGCTGCACTTTATGATGGATTTTATTATATCTGTTACTTACGTTGAATGAATAAAAATGTACTGTTCGTTTATATGCTTTTTTAACGTAGACAGTTTTATAGCTTGGCAAAGAATAATTAATGGCAGAATATTTTAGGTATTACGCATTTCAGTGATCAAAAAATATAAGTAACGCATTTGTTTTAAAAACATTCTTTATAATCGTTAAGGCGCTGAAAATATAATTTAACATCAGAACAAGAATAGATTGCAGTGGAGACATCCGCAGTTTCACAACCGTCTACAATGAGCGTAAGGCGAAAAACGTTATTAGCTCAAAATATGACTATTATTATTCTAATGCTGAAAATACGAATTCCATCTAATGTAATTTATAGAGAGTAATCATGATAACATTACGTACATTCTAAATTAAGCAGTGAAAGCCAACAAATATGTTGGAATCGTAGAATGAAATTGTTTTTAAATTTTTAAGCTTCTTATAATAAAATTGTTATTATAAACTAGAACAATTGTGTGTAGAAAAGTAGTTCTAGTTTAGTCTGTATCTTACCCCAAAATGGAATCATTGATGTTTTGGTTGAAGGTGAAATATATAGATATATCTTGCTGACTAGTCACTGTGTATAAATTTTATATTAGATCTCAATTCAATAAATACAATGACAATGTAATCTTTAATGAAAATGACTAAATCGAATACATTTCAACACTCATGTACACTTATAAGTAAAATTATTTTATACCTGTCAGATGTTCTCAGTGAAGAAAAAGTTCTTTTGAAATTTGAACACTCCTACTGAATAGGGTACTATCACTTGCACTATTTTCTTCGGAAATTGTATTAACCAGAAGACCAACTCTGTATGACAAAGTGAGACCGAGGGGAGCGATTCATTTTTACAGTTTTGGCCGGAAATTCCTTTAATCCTGATTGATAAATTATTAAGCAATTATCTTGTTTGTGGAAGTCGTAAAGGTGTGTTTGCTATCCAATCGTGGTCGTTAATGCTTCATAACAAATGTATCTCCACTGCATAATGATTGAACTTTTGGATGGAACTTGATATTCTATGTAACAACTTTAATTTTTTATAGTTTAGAAGAATCATATAGTTGCTAATAATTTGAAACGCATCATTTAAATTTTTTTCTCATTCCCATTATTTACATTATTTTGTAGTGTTGTTATAATCATATGTAGTTATTTCTATGGTACTTTTATTTTGTTTCCTGTTTCTTGTCCAGTCACCCTCCTACTAATGGTCATCGAGAATTTTTTTAAACATAGCTCTGGTATTTTGGCCCAAATGCCGAAAGTGGCCCAAAAACGCCGATTTGGGGCAACCTGAGTTTTATGTTTCTCTCTCGTAATAAACTTTCCCTCCGTGAAATGTTTTGAAACTGCATGAGTACACCAACGTAAAAGAGAAGTTGAAAACGATGGTGAAGTAAGTAATCTCGGAGAGATCTTTTCAAAGGGTGCTTGAAAAATAACCCTTTCATATTTCCGGGTCATAGGTTGCACGAAATGTCACAGTGACCAAACCTTTATATCATACGACGTAGAGACGTTTTCTCTATCGAATAAGCTATCAACCAGAATTTGACGATTTGGCGTTCCGTAGTTATTTCAAAAACATTTTCTCGAAGATCATCTTTATTTTATGTCCATAAAAATTTTATTCTTATTTTTTTGGTTTAGTCTGGACAAAAAATAATAATAAAATTTTGTATGCGATTCCATTACCATTTTAAAGTTGTTTGTATTTGTTAGCACGTGAGAAACATGAAAAGTGCAAGAAATCAAAAGTAACAATTTTCGGGGCTCAAATGTAATTTTTTTTGTAAAAATAAAATAACGTGTCGAGAAAATCATCTAAACAATGTTATGCAATATTATTTTGCAAAATGCACCAAAATATTTTTTGTGTCCAGCGGAGATTTGTCTATTTGAATTATATTGTCCACAGAACTATTACATGATAGGTTATGTGCGAGTTCGGCTTGTATTAATATGTTGTTAATAACGAAAAGATAAAATATGTACATATTCTACAGAGATATGCTGGGAGTCACAGAGAATTTCCAGTCCTCTACCGATTCTTCTCATTATTATCCAGTAGAGAATTGGCTGAGTTGCTGGGCAGTCAGAGTCAGATACGTCCTCTATCTTCGCCAGTCATTGCGTTTCATGATCTCATATCCTGTATTTACCAGTGACTCATGTATTAGTCACCAAATTTTGAACCGAAAAATTTGTTTTTTGTTTAAAAAAGAGTATTTTGTGGCCTTGCCTGAAGCTTAAAAATGTACGAGAAGTTGGAAAAACCCGAACCGCTAATAAAACGGTCATCATCGTCAGGTCGACCAAATTACGATGTTGGAGGAATCCTGTTAATTGTGTTTGGGATAGTAATTCTGTTGGGATTGGGAGTGTTTACATTCTTATACTGGAATGAAACATTGACACTCACATCTTTGACACCGGCAACCAGAAATCAACCGACTCCAAAAGGATGCTGTCCAGAGGGGCAGTTTTGGCCACACGGTAAAAACCCTGGAGACGCCTGTGACCCCGATCCGCGATGTGGCTCGCCGTTTGCTAATTACATTTTGGTCGGACTAAAATTGTGTTGTGAAGAGGGTAACATTTTTCATTTTGAACAAATATTTACATAATATTCTTACTAGCTCAAATTTAATATTCTGTCTGATTTTATATTTTTTAAAGGTTCAGCGAAACAGATTGACCGAAACAGGTGCTTCCGCTTTATCCTTGACATCTTCCAACTTTTAAAACATCTGGGCGACCAGTGCGGTCAATGCAGCCTTTGCTCCGCTTCCTGCATAGACACAGTATCCGGCTTCACACATGACACAGAACCCACCGCTCAGCCGGGTGACCCCGACTGGGTCAAAAATTATTTAGATGCTTGGAAAATGGGATACAATTTTACCAAAGGAGGAACCTCCGCAGCTTGCATAAACTCCTGTAGCAAAGCGTTTCCTCAGTGCGACCGGGACTCGGTTCTTCCAACATTTTTCAAGGCGGTTCAGGAGGAGGGTCATAAATTCGGCATGTTTTATTTCGACTCGGTGGAGGCGCTCATCGAGTGGTTTCACGAGGCGGAGGATGAAATGCAGAAATTCCTTGACAGGACAGAATCTGTTGTGATGAAGGATTGGGATTCCATTAAGGGGAAAATTTTTCATAAATAATAAATTCACGTTTTGGTAGATATTGCGGTTTTGTTTCAGCTTTATTTAGTAATTTTGTCATTGTGAAAAAAAATATTCCGGAATAAATCTTGTTAAATGTATTCGTGCATATTACATTTATACATAATATACCTAATATTATTCTGTCAATGAATCTTATCGCTGCAGTAGCATAGCATATATGTAAGTAAATAAAATAAATAATGTTGATCCATACATTGAAAACAAGTCGAAGTCAACAGGTGATTGCGACTCGCGAACCATATTTTTCTCATAATATTTACTGGTTTCCGTTGTAGTTTCTTAAACACAAATAAAAACTAACAAATTGTTAGTAACAATGGATCTCGTCGATTTGGATTTAAGGGAAAAAGTAGGTTTACTGAAATCACTTCAAACGAAACTGAATTACAGTTTTCGAAATGTCACGTTGCTACTTGAAGCAGTCACTGATTCTAGTTGTGATGAGCTTCAATTTGAACCTTGCACAATTGGTAGCATGATTACATTCAACTGGAGACATCATCACAGATTAAAAATTTTGGGTGAGAGTGTTTTAAAGTTTGTAATTTGTGAGCACGCCGTTCTCCACCTGAAGCACCCCATTTACAGTCCGGTCACCTCCAAGGTAAAAAATGTTGAGGGGAAGCTGACCAAAATTAAGGAGTCACTGATGAACACCCCACGTGTTTCTCCAAATTGCGGAAGGTCTTGAATTGCGAAACTACATTGAAGTTAGGAACCAAGACACCCTGAGGAGAGAAAAGAAAAATTCTGCAAGAATCATGACATTGTTCAGAGATACTATTTACGCACTCTTCGGAGCAGTCTACATTGACTCCACCGACATGAAACGGATAGAGGGTCCCGTGACCAGTGTGAAGTTATTTTTGCGTTTGTGGAGCATTTTCAGTAACATTTTCAACATTTCCGATTTCAAAGACAAAACAATAAAGGAATGTTTTCCTCCACCGACGGAGCGAGAAACGAGAAGCCTGTTCCAAAATTTTGCTCCATCGTCACGACACAAAATGTATAAATTTTGGGGGTCTGACGATATCCGCTATGGAATTCTGGGTTATGGCATCAAATGCCCACACATTTTGACTGAAGCCTTCACCCACGACGCGGTCTGCCATCGAGCAGAACTTCAAAACATTCCACATTATGAACGCCTAGAGTTTCTGGGTGACGCGGTCTACGAGTTGGTTATTTGCGAATATTTATTTTGGCACTATGTCAACGATACTGAGGGTATATTGTTTCACACAGAGGAACTCCAAAAATTCCTGAAGGGTGGATTTCAAAATGTTCTGGCATTACATCTGGACCTCGACTTGTTGGTGTTCAAGCCGGAGAAAGTTGAAATTGCTGATATCGCCGATTTTTTCGAGTCATTAATTGGAGCCATTTATGTGGACACTAACCGATTTTTGGACGTGGTGAAAACCATGCTGCTCCATGTTTGCGACCAGAGTTCTGGCCTGATACTGGATGCGGGCCTTGAGCCATTACCACTAACCAAATTGACTTGTAAATTTCTGTCCACAAAACTTGATAATTTAAATAGTTTAAATAAATAAAATGTTGAATTTACGATAATTTATTGCAGATTATGGATCCCACATTCACCTGTTTGAAAGTCATCAGAAAAATATTATCTCTGTCTATCATGAAAAGCTTCGTAAATCGGCTCGGCCACCCATGATTCAGGACACTGTGAAAATCGATGACAGGTGGGCATTTGATGAGAGGTGGCATGCAGTTTGTGTGGGTGGACCTTTCGAATTTACGAAAAACCTAAAAGATGCTCTTTGGCTGGAGGTACCTGACCTAAATAAGGAAATCATTGGGAAAACCGACAGTGACTGCAACTTTCTGGAATGGGAGAGGCTGTCTCTCTACCGAGTGGCTGCAAGGATGCTACTTTTCGATGAGACTCGACCAGACGAATATTTGCAGGATTACTCGTATGGAAATTTGCATGAAGCTATTGAGAATCAGTTGAGTATGGAGAAAGTACAGAAAAAGAGCAACGAAAAAGAAAGTAGGTGGAGAAAAGGTTTGACATTGTCTTGCATTTCCTTGGCTATTGTTGCTGTTTCTTATATTTGGCTATCAAATAAAAAATCATGTAGTACCAGTATCCATTCATTCCAACGCAATCATGACCCTAGTAGTACGTACCTGAGGGATTTCTTTGCGGGCTGGGCATAATTTGATAATATTACCATGTCCTAATACTTTACGTAATTTACTTATATTATGAACACATAGTACATGATTATATTTTCTCTAACCTGTGGAACGGAAATTACTCAGCGAAAACTGACAAATCTTGTTTGAAAAACAAACATGTAAATAAATAATAAGATCTTGCTAAAATCGAGAGCTATTTATTGTTGTTTGTAATGCTTTTGCTTATTATTACTAAATAATCCTGATTTATTTTTTCATAAAGAGCAAATTATGTTAGAGTGTAGACAAAGGAATTATACCTTTCTAATTTATATCTCTATATGATCAATATGATCATGATGAGTTTAGTCGCTGGAAAGATTTACATGTATTGTTATTATCTACCTAATACAATTCTACAACCTCCCACACGAGCAAATCATGGAATTATAAATGCATGGATGGATCCTTTTTCTTACCCTACAACTCAACCTACAGCTGCAAAAGAAAAGAATAGCTTTGTTATTGTTACACTTGTTACTCACAAGTTGTGAGGTGACTCAACCTCCACACATAGTAAAGTTCACTTAAGTAAACTCATATAGGGCCAACTGGAACTGAAACATTGAGCATAGACTGGATTATGTTGACAATACAGTATTGTACATGACAAAAAAATGAAGAAGCGAACAAAATCAGACTCTATATCCATAAGAAAGTATTGGTCCACCCACTATTCATTTCTTCTGCTTTGAGTAAATAAGAGTTGCTTTTCTTTCCTAATTGTTTTGATAATGTAAGTTTTCTATAATTCTGTACATTTTGTAAATTGGCAACATTGGCACATAAAATGAAATGAAAAATTGAAAGCAAAATGTTTTCAAACCAGACTCAATCGATCTGCCACATTTGTGGTGGAGATATTGAAAGAAAGAGAAATAAAAGTTGCCCAACGACATCGGGAGAGTTTGTGGATAATGACAGAAATGACACAGTGACACATATTCTGTCCACGGTTCATCAACAAACCTCATTGAGTCAGTGCCTTTCTTGGACGAGTGAGAAACGACGGGCGGTAGTTATCCGAAATAAAGGAATTGCTCTCGAACCTAAAGGTATTTTGCAGCGCTTTGGTAGCCGAATTGGGTTCGAGAAACTGGCCAATTTCATACTCATTCCGGATTATCCTAAACCTACTGCTGCTATTCTGGAGTTTGTGCATAGGTGGTTAAATACATAAAGTTTCATAATTAAGGTGTATAACTGCAACTGAATTTAGTGTTTCATTGTTTAATGCTATCAATTTTATCATTTTTACGTTTAGCTATGAACTGGAAAATATTTGGAGATACTCTGACGCCATCAACTATTTTCAAAGACTGGCCTGGAACCTCGATAACGTTTTGCGAGCGACAAATTTTTCCTTGTCGGATTGTGCGTAATTTTGGTTTTATTTGTGCAATTTTCTCAGCAACTTTAAAAAATGCTTTCATCAAATACTTTGTTAGTAAATTATCATTATTTAATAATGTATAATGTAAATGCATTGCAGGGATAAAGTTACTTTCGCCAAAAAAGCTAGAGTTATGGCCAAACCCAAATTCGAAGCATAAAGCGGTTCCAAAAGCGAATTCTGCAAATACATGCTCGACATCATCCGCCAACAGCAATATTTTGACAGCGAATGACATCGGGTCCATGATAAGCGTCACAGTTCTACATACCCTGAATCAGTTCTGCTCCTTGAATAACTGGCCACCTCCAATTTTCCAGGTGAAAGAAATGATTACATCTCTCACTGACTACACCTTGGATGTCATTGTCAACGAAAAAAGCTACAAGGCGCCTAAAGCAACATTAGACAAGGTGTTTGCAGCCAGATCTTGCTTGTTTCAATTGCTCTCAGAGTTTACGTTTCCATCAAAAGACGAACTCTATAACTGTGACAGCTACAAACTGAAATTAAGGAAATTTGTGGAACAGAGAGGATTGACAATGTCCGACTTCAAAATATACCGTGAGGCACATCTGCATCCAATAGGTCGGATCTACTACTACTCCATTAGTATCAATGCACAATGTTACAAAAGTCCGGTTCCTGGAACGACGAGACTGGAGGGAGAATATTTTGCGGCGTTTTACTGCCTAAAAGAGTTGAAAAGAAAATCCACATCTTCAAACGAATCACAAAGATCATCGGCACCACCAGAAAGACCTACAGAGTCGAGGGTGTTTCCATCCACTTCCACATCAGCTCAACAACCCGGCACTTGGACACCAATTTCGTTTCCGGAAAATCGCCAGGAGGACGATATCGAAGAGATTGAAAATGAAAAGGAAAATTTGGATAGTGTTTCGAGTTACGGCGACTATGAAGGCAGTTTATTTGTGAGTGAAAGTGGGTCAGACTCAGACACCGAGGAGATTCAGTTGTCGGATGATCATGATCATGATGACGAAATGACTGAAAACGATGATGATGATGATGAGGTGGAGGTAATGGAAGTTTGTGAAATTTCAACACATTTAAGAGAAAAAGAGTCTGACACAGAGATAACCGTTTTGGGCGAACCGAAAGAATCCGAGGAAATTTATTTAACGGACGACTCTGACATTGACGAAATTGTAATATTAAAGAAAAGGGACGACAGCGGAGGTCCAATAGAAACTAATGCAAAAGTGAAAGTTGAGGAAAGTGTCACTCCTTGGCCAACAATTTATATTCCGAGTGACTACGTCAATGATAAGTTCGAGAACCCTGAGGAGGTGTTGGAGAAAATTTGTCTCGTATGCGGCTGGAAGCCACCTGTTTATAACAACAATCTTGAATCAATGAGCGATCAACCTAACAATCCAGTCGAAGAAAAATTTTCCTTGCGGTTGAGTGTGAACAGACGCGAATATAAAAATGAGAGAGTGGAGAAAACCAAAGCCAAGGCTAAGGAGAAAGTGGCGAGAATCTGCCTTCTGGAATTATGTCACCATGGACAGATTCCACATCCCTCCATCTTTCAAAACATTTCCTTGGACCCTGTGATGCGTCTAATAAATCTTTCCCGATGTCGAGAACTTGTGTTGGGGGAAGATTTGAAGGCGAAGCATACCATTATCCACCACAAAAACAAGTATGTTTGTAATCTTCAATTCAATGGAAAAAAATATTCCAAAGGAGGCGCAACGTACAACGAGGCTAAGCTGAAGGCAGCTTCATTGTGTTTGAAACGGTTGTGCAAGGAAAATGTCGCCAATGCTTTTGCGCATGGTTCAATCTCCTACAAAACAAAAAATGATTTGACCAATGTCGCAAATGAGATTTTCGTTTTGCCAGTTAGCGAGACAAATAAAAAAGTGAAAAATTTGTCGAGACAATTTTATGACACGTTGGCCAACATGACCATCAAGGAAAACGAACTTGAGCAAAGCAGGAAACTTCTAACGACGCTTCAAAATTTCCTAAATCAAGAGTTGCCAATTAATGTGACATTGATGCAGTTTAGAAATTCCGTTCCTCATATACGGAATCACTGCGCTTCCAAAAAGTTGCACATTGACATTTATCTGAAACCAACAACTTCCCACGATGACACTCAAAATCTTGTACATGACGCGCTGATGTCACATCGGGAGAAAAATCTATTTCCAGGTGTGAAGGCCAAAGTTCACAGTATTTTTGCAGAAAGTGGCCCTAGTAAAAGTCGTTCACTTTCGGGAACAAAATATAAAGTCTTATCAAAAGCTGGCATAACTTGGCTACCCGATTCTTTCTCAGTCCACATGAACAATTGTGCCAAAGCAGAAATGGAAATGTGTCGCTTTGTGGATTACCTGACCACATTTGACCCCAGATTTGTCCCACTTCTCGTCATTGTCAGACATTGGGCGGAAGTAAATAAGGTCAATTTTTTCAAAAAGAAAAAGCTGAAAGTAGACTACGTATCCATAAATTCTGAGATTCTCGACTGGCTTGTCCTTTGCTATCTGGCCGGATTGAAAATCATCCCAGTTCCCAGAACAATTTTGGAGCGTCCACGAACTAAATCAACTGATGAAAGTGGCATTACTAACCCTGACAAATATAAACTGTTTGAGGATGATCCACAGTTTGCAAACCAATGGCGCTCAAAGTAATTACAAAGGACCGGAAGAAAACAGCAGCGCTTTCTCCTTACAAATTTTTTTGCTCGCAAAATACTTTTTCTCCTACTTTGGTAAATCGCTCCAAGAGGGAAACTGGATTCTAAATACAAGGGACGCAGAACTCATTTATGCACCAGATTTTTTCAAAGGATCATTCATCACCGAACTGACTCCTTATGACCTGGACAAACTGAGAGACATGCAGATAAATGGAAAAAACCTGATGGATCAGACCCACAAACTTGTTATTGTTCATCCTGGTTTAAAGTCAAAGTGGAAGATTGTTGTGGAATCAAAAAGCAGGTTGAGTGCGGAACGTGTTTTTAAAAAGATGGCAAAGTCAGGGGAACGTCCTCTACAGACACTTTTAGCAAGTTTGCAAAAAGAAGGCGAAGGCGAGACTGCTACAAATTGATTTGTAGAAATTCGTATTTATGTATAAGCTCAATATACATTTAAACAATTTGATATATATAACTAATGCCGTTAAGAAAGTGTTCGAAAGTTTGTAGGGAGTTAAAAGAAATTTGGTAGTTTGTAGTTCGTTTAAAAAAAAATTGGAATGCTTTAAATTTAATCATGATTTAGTCAGTACCAAATTTGGAACGCAATATTATCTGTCTATGTATAAATGATTTATAAATATGAACTTGATTGAGTTTATATTACATGAATTAAATAACACTGGAATAGTTTTTATTATTAAAATTGTGTTCACAAAATTACAACAATGGATTACGGTTTAAATTTAAATGATTTACAACGTACAATTGAGATTTCCATTATCCGTATTTTCGCACGTGAATTTACAATTCATTGGTAGTTTTGTGTCCACGAAGCAATGAACAATACAATACTATACAATATAATATCTGATCTAGAATAGCATTTAAAATTATTCTACTTTATCTCCATTCTTTCATATCATTGATATTCATGCCTGAACCTTAACATCAAATATCTCTAACAGTAGGGGCCAATTTTCTTATCCCGTGTTGCTTGGTTCTGTGACACAAAAGTCCGGGACGTGTCATAAAAATCATAGTTTTTGCATTCCCTGTCTCCTTTCAGAAATGTGTCTTTTTATGTTTATTAAGCCACCATGGCTCGGTAGCTTCGTAATTACAGAAACCGCAGAAAGCTGGCTTTTCATTTAAAGGATTATCGGTTGGAAGTTAGACGGAAATCAGCTGATCATTTAATTAACTTACAATCACGCAGAGATTTCAAATTTTTTGTCACTAAATCTCTGAAGTGTTGTCAACATACAGTGCGAGTTTCAAGTGGTAGAAATGAAAGTGAAGCTGTCGAAAAATGAGTTTGCCACTTTTCTCAAAATGAAGCTGGGAAATGTTCTCTTCTTACGTGGCTCCGCTTTA
>VYYJ01004745.1:0-12590 GCA_021029165.1 Cyphoderus albinus
GATTATGCAAATTATCTACTGCACCTTCTTGGGTTATAGCATGCACAAACAAATAAGTATAGTGTGAGTATTGTTTGCTCTCTGCTGACTCCAACGATTCGAACAATGGCGCAAGGGATAATTTATATAGGCCATTCATAAGCCAATGAGCTTCCATTGATAACGATAAGTCGCTTGAGGCAGATGCTTTGCTGGAGTCTATTTATAGCTGGCACGAAGTTACACTGAGCGATCTTAATACACCGGTACGGTGTAATAAACTAACCGAGTAAAACATTTAAAATAAGGTTAATCTGCACAAACTCAAGCAATTTACTTACATAGAAAGAGTGGGAACGGCAGCAAAGATTCATTTCTTAAATTTATTCATCCATTCATTCCATCAAGCTACATAACGCGTCGTTTAGAGGAGAATCTGGATATCGTTCAATATTGGGCCAGGTTCTACAAAATGAGACGATGCTTCCGGAAGTCGGCAAACACTGCGCTAGGAATCTGAGATGAAATAACAGTTAAACAACAAATAAGGGCTCGGTTACTTTTAATAATAAAATAACTTCAACTGGATTTTTCTATTAAACCTGGACAGTTTCACTAACAGTTAAAAGCTTTGTCGTGATGATTCGTGGGCAAACAGAACTCAGCCAAAATTGAGTCAAGGCGTGATTTGCCATTAGCAATGCAAATGATTTTGCTTATTATCGCAGCAGCAACATTTAACTTTGCTGGCGTATTTTTCCATGGATCATTTCACTTTCAAGTATCACGCACAACGACAGCATCAAATGTAATTTTCAGCGACAATGAATTGTCTTGGCTCGCTATACTCTGTTCATGATACTTTCACCTGTATCATTTATGCAACGGATTGATCCTGTGGTTTTGCGCAAAGCATTATTGATTGCATGAAAATCTTGACCGGTACTGCGGAATTTGATAAATGCATTAATGTTTCTGTTTGCTTGGGGAAAAGTAGTTTTAACATTCCACATTTGAAATTTTCATTTATCGTCGAAATTGATTTAAACTATTATTGAGAATATTCAATCAAAATCGTGGGCTAGGTGTTTGCTGCTCAATACTAAATAGAAAATGAAAAACCAGTTTCCAATCACAAAAGCAAATTAAAAAAGTTCGATCCAATCCAAGTATAGAAGTTATTGCCGATAATAATGATTCCGGTTTAATTTAAGTTTCAGGGCACCTTTGATTTTGGATTTTTAAATTAAGACGAAAAGGTAAATGTTGAAAACTTTCACGGCTTAAAGTACATGATGGTTTTCGGAAAATGAAAATTAAGTGGAGCTGCCGCAGCTTTCCATGTTTCCATCAAACGGCCCCCTTTCACTGTGTTTCCACTTAACGTTAAAGTCGTGATAAAATTCATTGCTCATAGAATATGTATATGTTTGATCGTGTACAAAGACAAAACTAATGCGCTATTTCAAATTGCCCCAATGTCCACAATAATGACCTTTATTTACCCTTTCGAAATATGTCTTTACAATTCCCAGAACAATTAAACTTTTTTAAATATTAATATTGCAACATTGAACATTTGCACTTTATCGTCTTCATCTTGTAACACGCAAACTGGGCGAATCTGGATCCAGTTTTTAGCAAAATAATAGTATAAAATAGTAATAGTATTTTATCATCAATACATGTATTTGTGCACTATAACAAATGCCAACCCAGATGTAAAATATACTGCAAATTTTAATTTAAAAAAACCAAATCCCCACTGAACATTTTGTTGTCAAAGGTTAGATTTTTTAAATGTGAAAGTTTGATCACTCTGGCGTCATATATAATTTTTTCTAATAACTTCGCGCTCAATATAGCTAGAATGGAATGAGTAATTTTTGGTCGGCGTGAAGGTTTCTCATCCAATTGTGTCACTATAGATCGACCTCAGGAAGCACAGTGCCTTCGAGTGGCAGCTTAGTTTCAGAGACGGTTGCTTTTACTAGCTCGAATACGGCATCTACATCTTGAGGTGTGCCATAAAAATGTAAGCTGTTGGTTATTTTCATTTTAATCCACCACACCACCCTCCGGACACTAAACAATTCGCAAAGAAAGACCAGTACACAAATAGAAGAGAAAATGAGGAATGTGATGCAAATAGAACTGAACTCGGAAATGTCAATCACGTCAAATGTCTCCTCCATCACCGTTTCTTTCTCCAGTGAAATATATTTCATTTTGGTTTTCAGATAGTGTAGTCCGCTCACCCATTTGTCCCATTCCACTTGCAGACCATTTTCACGCAATCTTTGCAGCGTTATCATGAGCCAATATTTTATATCCGGCATGTCAAGCAACCAAAATTTCCGCACAGGCTCAAGCCCTACTGGTAAGCTGTAGCACTTTCGGTTTTTCACTTTAGTCAGAGTGAACAGATTCATGGACATCGAATATAGATAAATCTTAATATTCTGCAACGGATTAATTCTAGCGTATTTTTTACTCTGATCGCTGAAAAATTTCACTATTTCGTTTCCAATATCTTTTTCCCTTGAGAAAACAACAAAACTCTGATTAAACTTGTCCAAAACCCCAGCACGTTCAAAGTCGGTCTTAAATGGTTCAATCATTTCATCCTCATTCATCACCAATTTTACGCCATCGTTAATCATTTCGTTCAGATCTTCATACAACTTTGGAGGCGATGCGACTACCACGACGCTCGTAATCCCTTCTTCGTACAGTCTTCACGAAAAATGCCAAAAAGACAAAAAAGAGAATTTTTCTATTTTTCTTGGCCGAAAATTTCAGCCTGGATTCCTGTTCTATCGCAATGCACCCCAGATCGAACAAAGTTGAAAATAGAGTGCGTATGTTGATTTTCGATGCAAAAAGGAAAGTGAGTGAAAGCAGAGAAAGCAGAATCAATGTCCAAGCACTTTGGTGGTAAGGATCTCTCCAGATTGTCCAGTTGATTGCGGAGCCTGGAATTTCTCTCGTTTTGCAAAATACTATTGTGAGGGTATCTGAAGCTGAGTAGAACAATGAGTACCTGTGAGTATTGTAAAGGTGGTAAGTAGCTGTAATGATAACCCAGTCCGAATCTGTTTCAGAAAAACGTTTAAATTCCGTCGGGTTATTACTGTCAAAAATGTGAAAGGTGATGTTATGCTGCTCGCCCAGAGTCGAAATTTGCCATTAGGTTGTATTCACAGTATATTTCTATCGCACTATTTTTTCCTCGGGCAATATGAGACAGGCAAATGGAATTTCGCTCTTTTCCCTCGAATCTTTGCGGAAAATCGGAATAAAACGTGAGCAAACTTGCGGCAGTCTTTCCCCTCGCATTGCCAAAATGTTCGTGGTGAAATTCTACCGGATTCTGGAGAATCTGGCGAATCAACTTGGGGCTCGGGCTTTTCATTACCATATAATGTTCCATGTTGAAAGAATACATAAGTTTTTTTCTAAACAAAAAATGAACGCAACTCGGAATCTCCGCTAATATCCTGAATGTTTTTAATAAGTGCACAAGAGGTCTAAACGGCAGATTTGTTAGGTTAGAAAAGACGACTTTGTACGGCTGGACAAACCTCGAGTGCCACCAGTCCAATTCATTCTCTCCAACATTTTTTCTTTCAGACATAGAGAAATTTCTTGTGAATATTGTGAATCGACACCAAGAGCAAGAGGGAATGGAAATTTCCCCATTTTCTTTCAGAAACAGCTCCAAATTGAATAGGTGGACGACGTAGTTGTCGGGGTTCGATGAAGAGATGAAATCCAGGGAGAAAGTTACACTCAACTCCGGCCGCTCATTTTTTCCTTCTTTTTCTATTTCCAACGAAGAAGCAAATACTCTGCAGCTCATGAATGTGCTCAGAATCAGAATGATTGCCACTTTTGAATCCAGCTTAGAAATAAATCCCCGCATTTTGAGTAACGCCATTTTTAAACCTTCCTTCAAAATAGTTATGTAGTTTAACCGACTACTTTACTAAACAAATTATTCAGCGAATGCTGCACATAAAATTCAAGGCAATGTGAAACGTCAAATGAAGCAATGAATAAGCTGCTTGATTTTGCTGGAATGGCGTGACCACTCACTCGCCCATTTAATTTCCTTCTTGTTGGTATCTTTTTATTTCCAGCTTGGAATAATCGAAAACTTGTTTTCAATTTCTGATAAACCTAAATAGTCATGCACGTCAATACCCATGGTAGTGAGTGACAAACAAACAGTAAACAATTAAAAGTTGAAAAAAGTCCATTATTTTAAATTGAAATAGAAGCTGAAAATCTGCTTGACTCTCAATTTATTGGATATTATTCCAAAGCACGACGCAACCTGCATTCAGTTCTGTCCACCACGCTTTATCAATCTGCAATTTAGTAATTTTGCTATTGTTAAGTAAGTTATCAATTATAATGAGGAAAAATGGGTTTCAGCAAAGAGAACAGGGATACTTTAACAAAGTAAATGTGACCACGGTTTTATATGAACTAAAATTCATTTAAAGGGCAAAATAAATTGTCATAGCTTAACTTTATTATTAAGTTTATTTCTTACCACTGACTCCATCGGATAACTTCTCTTCCCAAAGTCGACGCACCTCAGTGAGCGAATCCGACTCAGAATTAATTGCAGGGATGCTCTGGTAACTTCCAGTTCCCGATCTTCCATCCCGTTTATAAATCTGAGCACCCTCAATTCTGAAACGGAATAAACGGATACAAAATTCATTTTGTAAAAAAATCTTTCAACTGTTACTAGTTTAATTGATCCTAACTTCCATTAAGCACCCAAATATTCAATAAAAATTCTTACTTTGAAGATTAACAATGGACTCTGTTGCATTTTTCGGTTCCAATTGATTCCTGTCAAAACCCTTCCCCTGCCTTTGCTGGATTCTGTAGTATCCCAAATAAGGGTGTCCCATTAGCAAGTCATCAATGCAGCCGCATCCAGGGTAATGGTAAAGTGTGAGTTGCTCCAAATTAGTCCAGTTTCGGAAAATGGTAGGAAGCATCGCTGAATTAGCTCCCATCTTGAGTATTTTTACGTTCGGGAAAATCCTGACGGCGTTCTCAGCAGTTATCAAAGACTCATTATCAAAATTGAGTCTAGGAAGAGTCAACTCCTCCAGCGTTTCAACAGGCGGCATGTCTTGATTTATGAATCGTTTGCACAGAGAGATCTCGTCGCGACTCCAGGGGTTAAGATGGAGAGACCTCAAGGCTGGAAACTGTCGTTGGTACGATATCATCGGAAGTGTGACCAGTTCATGCGCGTTTTCGTCACCACGGTGATAGAACAAATGCGAATGTGCCGTAAGATTCTTGAGCTTCGGCATTTCAGGAAAGGTCAGAATGGCCGGAGATGAAAGAGAAATAAAGTACAAAGTCAATGTTTCCAGCGAATCACTTTGGCTTCTCAGAAATTGAAAAAGGCTCGCACTGTTAACTTCCGACCGCAAGAACCTAAGATCCAGTGATTTCAGCTTTACCTCGCGATTCCATCCACTGAACTTCTCCATTGAAGTGTTCCTGATTGCGTAGATTTGCAATTTAGTGAATGATGACTTCGCGTTAATAATTGCATCGACTGCGAGAGAATCTTCATTATCCTTAAATTCAACCTTTTGCAGGGACGGCGCTTTCTCCAGAATGCCAGTAACAAACTGATAGAACTTCGTAGATGAATTCCTGGAAGCTTGTTGATGTGGTATACCAGGAGTGGAAATTTTCAACAATTTCAACTTGGGAAAATCTACTCCTCGAGGGAAAGACCCCATGAAGTCTCTTTGCTGTGGGCCAAAGGACAACCGCAACTCCGTGGCCCAGGAATTAATTTTCTGTAGAAAGTCTGCATCAACAAAAATCAATGCTGGACTCAGGAAAAACTTGGAACACGGGAAATTGGCGTTTCCTCCAGCGACTGAATTGAGACACTTTGAGAGTTCAGCTAAATCGTCAATTGCCTTGTCGTCGACAGGATATTTCATATATCCCAACCGGACTCCACATTTTTCTTTCTTTTTCATTGGAGCAATTCCGCAGTCCCTCCAAAACTTGTTAACCAGTCTGGATGATTTCAGGTCCTTAAGCGGCAGGAGCTCCAAAATGTTTTCCAGAATCTGGAAAATAAAAGACAAATGAAAAAATGAATTATACATAGTCTTAGTAACTGAACTATAGAACATGATCTGTGTATCAACTCTCATGACCATGAACAAGTAAGTATTTGAAATCTAGAATCTAATTTTGACTGGATTATTAAATTAAATTAATTAATTCGTCAATGAATCTTAATATAATTCTGAAATCTTAAAAACACTAATTTATTTACCTCTGGAACTTCTAGTGCGTTCATTCCACTAACATCTCCCATTTCCTCTTGCTTGTCAATATCCAGGTTTTACTGAACTAAAAATAATAACAAATGAATAAGTGGAGGAAAAATACTCCGAAAATAATTGTCGTAATTTAAAGTTTTAAAATCCAACTGACCGAGGGAAGAAATGCAACCTCGAATGATTCTAGTCGAAGAAACAACATCTGAATGAAGTATCCTCACCTCACTGACTCAGCTCAGCATCAACAACTGTCATGTGAGTCATGTCATGTCACAGTGAAGCTTTTTACTTTTACTCTTTTCTCTCAGCCGTCTTATTATAAACGAGAGGAGTCATTGATTAACAATGAAAACTACTTTCTTAATTACTCGAAATCAACCAGCTGTCGATTATTTAAGTGTCTTTGGCATTTTCAATTTTAATGATTTACGAATTTCCACGATTTTCATGATCTTGGAATTGGACTGAAATTTTATTTCGTTTTGTATGAATGTACTCGTGATAGTCGCGAAGCATTGCGTGTTCAATGCAATCATACGAATGATATGATGAAGTAGTACAACAAGCATCAAAATCAAAGTCGAGCCTCTCCTGCCCGTCAAGGCAATGCAGTTGCAGTCATGCATGGTTCATCTCTGTATCACTTGAAATTGAAGAAAGATTGGGGCGCTGTGAGACAGCCGACATAATTGCATAATTAAATAGTATGAGACTGTGTGATCTTAGTAAGATCATCTTACTTATATTGAAACCTTTGTATTTGCCAATCAGCAAAGTAACGTACATTACAATGGATGCCAAAAATGATAACACGCTCTTAATTAAATTGTCCGACAATCACAAATTCATGCTTAAATCAAAATATTTAAAATATAAAATGGAGTTCTTTTGCTCTTTGTTCACTGTGTCGTACTATTATATTTTACACAAATTCCAAAAAGACAATAAATGTTTTTAGAGATTAGAACATTATTCTAAATGAAAAATATGAATACGAAATTATAAATTATAATAATACACAATATCGTTATTTACAACATTAAACTTAAAAGTTAGTGGATACTTTCAGAGGTAAAATTATGATAACTCATACAGTATAAAGTTAACTTAAATGGCTAACTAAAATACTGGAGCCCTGAGGAGTGACCTGATCTCTGCCAGTTTGCCGAATAATTTTTCAATAGTGTCCATTTCAATTTTGACAGCTTTAATCGCAGCCTCCAGGGAAAGCTTCGACTTGTCCACTTTTCTCTCCACCTCCAACCATTCAAAAGCCACATGTATAAAGTATTTATCGATGCTTGAAAGACTGAGATTTGTTTCGTGTGCGCCAATTTTCAGTTCGTTCAGCAAGGCTCCAGACGTTTTCAAAAATTCTTCCAGGGCTTGATCAGCAATTAGTCCAAGGGAAGGATTATCGTTTCTGATTATAGAGCCAAATTGAGCCACTCCTGACTTAACCAAAATTTCAACCGCATTAAGTCTTTCGGAGATTCGTGGCCAGTCAATAGCGGTCGGAGCTAAATTAAAATTTACAACTGTTTTAAACCCATCTAAATAAACAATTAAAAGTGTAATATCTGTGATATTTTACCTGGTGCTGCGATTGCGAATGTGACAACACAACAAAGGACTAAAGCGAGCGTACTCTTCATTGTCTGTTTTATATTGTTAAAAGGTAGGAATGTTTTCAATACTTTGTGCCACCTTGTTGGAATTCGGAACAATAATATGCTTCCCAGTGGAAATGAAACTTGATTTATATACTATTTAAGCGGACAAACTACTTATTTTTAAATAGATTGCAATCATTGTTTGTTGACTTAAGAGTTTGACATTGACATGAAAATATTGAATGGGCGGCTCCAGGAATATGGCCGTGACAATGAACATTCCGCTTAATCAAACCGCCAACTTTACTTGGAGATCGCTGGTTATCATCGTACAATGTGTCATGTTTTGCGATATCATTCTGTCAAAAGTTGATTTATCATGCTTTATTAATACAAAACGAAGCAGAGGGATACTGATGGCGTGATTTTCTTCTCACACTCAGTTATTTGGTTATACAAAATAAATAAATAATATTATCTTCTGTAACTTTACCTGGTAATGACTTGTTTATAATGACTAATGAGATACTAATAGTTTGAATGCATTGACGGTTTCGGTTGTTAATAATTCAATTAAAATCAATTTTATAGGAACCGAATTATTAACAATAATTCAATTAGGTACGAAATATCTACTTAAATACGATCATTTAATTACATCATTCTCCTTCTGTCAGTTATAATCTGATGCATGCGACAACAATTATAGATTTAGATTTTAGATGACCATGTACCAAAATCTACACTGGAAAGAAATAATTGACACATCCGGTCGTAACTTTTATTTCAAAGGCCATTTTCACTTCATTATGTATCAATTCCGCAAGAAATGTAAATATGCAAAAATGCAAAGCATAATATTATTGTGCACATTTTAAGAAAGCGACAAAAGCGAAGCATTGTCCATGGGGTATCTCTCCATCAATTTAATTTTTTCAGCTATGATCGCCAATTTTCAATCGCCAAAAATCCACGCTGCCCACAGTGAGAAAGAATATTCGACCCACGTAAAAGTCGGTATTGGAATTGGACCGATGAATGCTGATCAATGACGCTTCTCATTATATTTGTTAATGAGTTCAAGAATCCCATATTTTTCTGTGCTGGAAACAAACCGTACTTCTTTGAAACATTAATGATATTTCCAGCAGAGAGATTATCATTATGATGAGCATGACCATGACCATCCAAACCAATTGCTTGTTTTTTTGAGAAAGTTTGGGTATTTAAATATGTTCTCTCTTCTCGAAAGATATGAACCGGAAGGGTGTGACCTGAGTTGTTTCTGGAGATGAACTTAGAAATGATAAAAATACAGCGTGATCATTTTTCTGATTTGTTGTTGTAAATCATGAGCGTCATCAATTTGAGAAAAAGACAGTTCCAACCTACGACCTGAATAGAAATGAGAGATGCTGAAGAGCTCTGTCAAGTCAATGTCTGTAGCAAGAAAGAATCCTCTCACAAATGAGTTAGGAAATTGCTTCGTATAAAATGTGTTTCAAAGCAGATGTGTCGATATGCGGATGGTGGAAATGGTTTGGCCCTTCCCCTTTCTCTTAAGATTTTCAGAACTTCGCTTAAATTTCTGTAGAGATTCGTCGATTCTTTGAAATAATAAATTTTCCGTGTCTTCAAGAAGTACGGTGTATGCTTGAATCAAACATAAATTGCTTATAGATGCTATGCGAAAGTTTCTGGATTCATTCTTTTCGGTAATCCGAAGAATATCAAATGTTTCACAACAAAATGTTATACTGCTTTGCGAAACAAGCGCAGATATCCGATTCAAAGCTTCGTCGTACAAAAAATGTATGAGACACAAGTTTCCAACAGAATTAATCAGAAGTGACATCTCGAATAGTTTAAAGAGTCTGACAAAAGTTTCTGATTTAGAAGCTTCAACATTCAAGCTATGAAAGTATGAGTATTTAGTTGTAGTAAACAAGTGATAATGTAAAAATGTTGGTACCTGTGTAAATGCAAACAAAACATTTAAATCTAATATAAAAGCTTTATAAAGCTTTCCCATTTGACGGAGTAATTATTAATGATCTAGCCAGGCAGTTGGAATTCAAATATATGAATGCACCAAACGGAATTTAATTAATAACCTACATATTTTCTTCCGTAGTTGTTTGTGATAATTATTATTTCCAAGGTTATTTGAAATAAAATGACAGTATAGAAATTCAACAATGCACCACCAATATCCAATGCACGTTAGCAGTAGCTGCAGCTGACACCAAGAGCAAGAGGAAATGGAAATTTCCCCATGTTCTTTCAGAAACGGCCCCAAATTGAATAGGTGGACGATGTAGTTCTCGGGGTTCGATGAAAAGATGAAATCCAGGGAGAAAGTGACGCTCCGCTCCGGCCGTTCATTTTTTTTCTTTTCTTTCTATTTTCAATAACGAAGCAAAAACTCTGCTGCTGATGAATGTGCTCAGAATCAGTATGATTGCAGTATTTAAATCTAGCTTAGAAAGAAATTTCCGCATTTTGAATAACGCCATTTTTACTCATTTCCTTCAAAATAGATACATATAAGTAGTGTAGCCAACTACAGTTACTAAACAAATTATTCTGCGACTGCTGTAAATAAAATTCGGAGCAATGTGAACGTGAAGCGTGAAATGAAGCAATGAATAACCTACTTGATTTGCTGGAATACCGTGGCACTCATTCGCCAATTTAATTTGCTTCCTGTTGTTATTTTTTATTGCGAGCTTGGTACAATCGAACACTTGTTTTCAATTGCTCAGGTACATACGTAAATAGCAAAGCTAGTGAGTGACAAACAGTTGTATTCAATTTAACTCGTTCACGCGTGAATACGAATACGTCAATACGAATGCTAGTGGCAAGCAGTAAACAATTAAAAGTTGAAAAAATTGTTTTTATTTTCCACAAAAAAACAATTAAAAAGTCCATTATTCTAGATTGAAATGGAAGTTTACTCCATAATAATAAATAAACCGAAGTTGTTTTTCCTTCGGTTATTCCAATACTATTCTATTCTGTTCTGTTACTCTGCAAGCCAAAATATTAATTCATTAAGGAGGCGATTGCTCAGCTAGAGCTTCTTTTCCACACTGTCCTAGAACTCTTTGTAAAGTGCGAGGTTCGAGAATTTCGAGAGAAGATGTGGCATTAGACATCGCGTATTCTCGAAAGGTGATGCTTTGCAGAGTTATGGAGGTGGACTGATCACAGCAACGACCAACTGCGGAGATAACCATGCGCCATTTGGAAAAGAGATGAGGTTTGGAAATGTGGATGCAACGAATTTGACCAACAAATCTGAAATTAAATCTGAAACTATTTAATGTAAAACCTAAACCCGAAATAATACAAAAACAGATTCAACAAAGTTCACAAATTGTGTTTATTGAAGGAATAAAATTGAAGTTTAATTACCAGTATGATGTAATAACACACACAATATTTATTTATTAAGACGTATTAAAGCCATCCCTAAAAAGTTAGATTGAAAAGCTATACAATTGGGTGATGCAATTATTGCATTATTGAATTAGGAGTTCACTAATTGTTAAAAGTCGGATTTTATACACAATTTCGTATTGATGGTTAAGCTGCTTTGAAGTATGTTGTACATCGCAAATGTCAGGTTTTTTTATTCCATTCCGGACATAGTTGATCTTCATGCAAATTTTAATGCAATGCCATGATTTCTTTCCATTCCCAAACTTTTGACCTTTTTCGTCCCTAAAACTTTAATTTCCTAATCCTTATTATCCCAAGCATTTATATACGTAGGGCTTTACATCACTAATCTCTATATAAAGTATTCCCGTCAGCCCGTCATAGTTGTAACTTACAACTTGTAAGATGATTTAGATTTAGATGCAAAGTAGCTTTTAACATTTCTCAGTTGGAATTGTTTTCCATCTTCATTCAAACTATTAATGAGAATTTTCCAATCAAAAGGGTTACCTTGTTGCTTGCCGGTCAATATTAAACTGAAATGGAAAACAAATTTCCAATTAAAAAGGACATTAAAAACTAGATACATTGAAGTAGGTCTAAAAATGTTATTCGTGCGTTAATATGAAACAATGAAATGGTTTTCGGTTAGATGAGTGTTTTTTCGCCTAGAAATGTTTTCAATCGAAACGTTGTTTTCGAGTAAGCGCGGAAAAATTCTATGGCTAAAAATAAATTAGGTTTCAAAAACACAAAGGTTCATGTGGCCGGCCTGCTTCTATTCATAATGCGCATTACTAAACAAAGGAAAAGGTTCCACTTAAAATACTTCCACGTGTCATCTCTTCTTGTTACTTACAAGAAACAAGGTCAACTATAGTAACTAAAAACTAGAAAAAGTCAGATTTAACTAAAAGCTAAAGAACTCCATCACGAGTTCACCTCATGCTAAAAAGTTTATAGCTAGCTCAATAGACAAGACAAAGGCATGCGACGAAGCAACCTGAAACTGCAAGCCAAGCATTCACATTCATTCATATCAGTCTATGTCTATGTCCTGGTTATCTGGAGGCTACTTTTTGTAAGCTGAAAAAGCCGCCACGCATCTTTGTCAACCTTTTTGGACTTTTAGATTCAGAGGAGCCTTTTAGATTAGATAAATAAATGATCCATCATTCATCGAATCGACTGTCATTCCCATTTG
>VYYJ01004746.1:0-12590 GCA_021029165.1 Cyphoderus albinus
CTTCAACATTTAGCGATTTGATGTCCCGGACAGAACTTATAATTTAAGCATGCTAGGTAAAATCCAACTCTTAAATAAAATAAACATAAAACCTTTATTTTTAACCTAAGATTTGCCTACGGTTGGGGTCGGGCATTACGTCCCGCCCAAATTAAACATATGAGCACATATTCTGGTAGTACTCGACGAGCTCTTTCCAATGGTACCCGATTCAGGTGCCGGACCCGTCGGATGTCGAAGTTATGGCCATTTCAAAATTCGGATTTTGAATCTCAATTTTGACTACCCAATTGCCTCCAGCTTTTATAAAACTGTCTCACATTGCCCCAGTGCCCTATAATCGTGTTTCAAATTGCCCCAATACGACATAATTCTTTCTTCCACTGCCCCAATAATAGAAACAAACAAACATTGACGAATCAGAAACCGAGGTAGGTGTGATCGAATAAAATATGCGAGATATCGCAGGTCCTCGTAGCGATAATAATTTTGATTAGCAGAAGAGGAACCTCAGGTTCATTTCCACATTTCGATGTTTTTCTTTTGTATTTTTGTGTACAAGTTATGTCAATTTTTAAAATGGCGCAATACGAATCGTGTTTGTTTTTAAATTTTTTTATTTATGTCAGTAATGGTTTTTATAAATGTAGTATCGGCACTCCCCAAAACGAATCCAATGTTAAAATAACGTCAAAATAATGTGTGCGGAGTTAATTTTATGTTATGTTATAATCTGGCGGTAAACTGGGTTGAGGAAAACGTAAAACTGACAATAATTTTTTACGTTGCATTTTCGTTTAAAGCTCACGTTATTTTAAAGCTAAATTAACAAACTCCACGTTAGTTTTGTGTATTTTCTAGCAATTGAAAATAACGTGAAACCAACAAAAAGGAAAACCTCTTTATTTTCCAATGTTGATGCAATGTTGATATCATGTTAAAATCACGTTTCTCATGAAGTAGAAATCAAGTAAGCATTGCAAAACTTTATCTTTACGCTTACGTTGGTAAAACATCAAATTCACATTAATGCATGTTAATGCTTTTGATCAACATCGATATCGGTTTTACGGAGAAAACTTTGTCAGTTTATTTTTCTTGTTCGTTTCGAGTAAGAGAGTTAAAAGAATTCCGTGCTGACCATTTAAAAAAACATAAAATGTGTTGCATAATTTGCATTCCCATGTAGCTGGTTATCCAAAGTTGTAACTATCAAAGGAGTAACAGATTTCTGATGTCGACGTAGCTTCTCAATTTAATGTTAATACCGTTTATTATTATAGTATATAGTTTTAGTATAATAGTGACCGTTCAAAGTGACAATTTATTTTATTTGCGATAGTTCTCGCCGATTAATGTATCAAATGTTGAAACAATCGTGTACATTTAGGAGTTTCGTGTTAAATCAAGTTTTTAATGCGCGTTGCAGGAACCCTACTTTAAGCATTTACTTGCTGTTCCTTGAGTTCAAATAATAAAATCAATTATTATTCAAGATATCAGTTTTGCCTACATTGGAATCAATGGTACATGATAAATTATGAAGGATAACTTAATTAATTGATGACATGTTACTTGAACTTTTAATTCTCTAATTATTTTTTAAATTTTCAAAGTAGTATTAAATTATTAATAATTTATAATCATTTTATGTAACGGTAATAAAATCAAAATAAGAAAAAAGGGAATTTCAAAGGTGGAGTTTGTTATTGTTATTTGCTATGTTTTTTTGCTATTTGCTATGTTATTTTTGCGTAAAATATTAGTCCATTATGCATACATATGCAAGCAAAAATAACGTAAAATCAACGTCACCTGCAACGCAACTTGAACAGTAGTGCTACAGCTTTTCAACATTGAGTAATAAAGATTTAACGTTAAAATAACGTTACTTCATTATTCGGTACTCAATGTTAAATAACTGTTGAAAAAGCGGCCATGGTTTACGTAAAATTAACACTGTTGAATTTACGTTACTTTAACATTTGGTTTCTACTTGGGTCCAGAGATTAGTTGGAATTTAATGCTCATCGGTTTTGTACATAAAATTACTAATATTTTGAAATACTCATTTATATGAAACTCGGTTTAAGTGTACCCAAATGTAGTGGTATGTTGGTACATGTGCAGCAATATGATAAAGTACAGTTAACTGCCAACCTCAAAAAGCAAATACTACTAATACTGCAAAGTATTTATAACACGTCATTGTAATTATGTTTTAAATTAATATAAAATATTTTATTAAAAACAATGTGGTTGAAATTGAATTGACTGCTTATACTGCTCATTATTGTATTTTTATATTGTGTATCGTAATTATGTAGCGTAAAAATTCAAATGGAAATAAATTCTACACAGTTGAGTTGGTATAAAAAATTTCAAACCAAACCTAATAGAATCCGATTCTTATGATAATACAGGTAATGTGCACTTTACTAAACAAACCTAAAAAATACCAATGTGGCACAATTTGCATAAAGCTGTAAAGATTTGAATGTGCCAAATATAGGTACATTTCCGACATATTTTAATTTTGAATTCCAGTGTACCGTTACATTTTGCATAATAATGTTAATTTTCTCGTAAAGCGAGAGAGAAAAGCTTAAATAAAAAAATTCAAAATTTGATTTGCTAATGAAAGGGAGTTATGACTATATACATGGTAATAGTAATTGTTCTTATGTCGTGGTTGGTTTTCCTGCACAACATTTTATTTATTGTGCCTGTTACAAAGAATGAACGAAAGGTCAGAATTTCCTCAGACTCGTCAGCTAATATGCATTTCTGTGGTAAATCGTAAGAAAACAAATTACTAAAGTACATGTTGCAACTATGTAAATGTTTTCGACCACTTATCAATTTATGATTTTGGAAGTTGCAAGTGAATCCATACAACCAGGTTTTATAATAATTAACAATGTCACGTTTCCACTTATTGATGTGATTTGATAGATATCAAAATAAAAAAGTAATAGGTTCAAACTAATTATAAGAATTGATGATTTTATGATAAGATCAAGAAAAAATGATTTCCTTAAATATTGTCCAAAATCCACCAAATAAGAATTGATACTGAAATGAACTTTGTGCTATATAATTTATATTTAAATTAGAGAACAAAACCCAAGTAATTACTGATTTAATTTAACACATGTACAAGTACGAGAATCTCCAAACATTGTATCTAAAATATTGCTCATATTTCTCATATTGCTAAACGTGGTAAGCAAACACTTAATTGTCATATGTACAGTATTATTTACGATAGTAATTTTTTTAATATTTGCCATCACAGAAATGCATACTAGCTGGCATGTGAAATGTTTGGCTTATTTGGATGATATTATATAAATAATTCGGCTTGGCAAATTTAAGTTTTCACCTAAAAGTCTTATTTCGAAATATGCCGAACTGAAACTTTGCATGTGGACGAATCTCATTAAAATATAAGTGAAAAACTAAACTTTAGCGTACCTAAAACAACCTAAGTTGGCAATCCCGTACCTAATTTATGTTCCATACCTAAATTAGTTATTTGAACGGTTTTAGGTATATTTTAATGCAAAAACGCTTATTATTCATAATTTTAGACGGTTTCTACTTATTTTGTATTTAAAAAAGTAAGACATCGTTCTGTCCTGAATGCATTCTGTTGGTTTATTAATTGCAAACATTTCATTCTCCGGTTTTCCACACTATTCTCATGAGAAGGGCTCAAACTGATCATTTTTACCGTCTAAATATATTTAAGGACATTGTGCAATCGTAATTTAAGTAAAGCTGTAATGCCCTGCTGCCCTGTTGTGTTTAAGAAATAGACAGCGTCAGCTAGCTACGTAAATCTGTTTACTACAAATGGTACATAGAAGAACCCTTTGTCAGGTAACCAATTTAAAAATAGATTTCAAATTGCATTTATACAATCTGCGTGCTTATGTTTGTTTTTAACATTATTTATGCACCAAGACTTTTGAACTCTAAAGTTTCATCTGAACCAATAACGACAGTGGAAACAAAACGTTCTTTTAGCATTGAGAAAAAACTGTTAAGTTGTGGAGGGTTGCGAGAGATTACCAGAGACTTTTGAGGGGCCACTTTGTTCACGTTTTGCAATAAAAATATGCAATAATTAATCAATTTTAATACTTGAGACACAAGGAAACCTGTAAATGCCCCTTACCGTAGCCACACATTTGTAAAATTTACTTATGTTATTTATACCTAACTTGGCAAAAGTTTGGGCATAAATACCTACCATTATCAATGATAATATACTCATAACCTAGGCATAATGTTTAAAATACAAATAACGTCGAAACGTCAATGAATTTGGCTGATTTTGTACATAGTGTTTAACTAATTTAAGTTAAGTAATTTAACCATAAGGATTTATTAATATGTACTACTTATTTAAAAATAGAATACTGCCATTTTACTTCATACACCACCACATTTCGTTGCAATTCATAACTGAAAAGTGAATTACAAATTTAGCGTGAAGCCTCAGAAAGGTGCCGATTGCGAGTATTTGTGACTTGTGAGTAAATTTCACTAAGAAACCACTAGCAACATTAATCTCAGCAATAATCAACTTTCTGAGTCACCGGTCAGCGTTTATGAAATTCATCATAAACAATTGCTTTGAAATGTGGAGGTGTATGAAGTAAAAGGGCAGTTGACGTAACTGTTGCCCCGTACAAATTAGTTTGATAAGGAAACTAACATATTTTGAACATTACACACATAAAATCGGGGACAATTTCATCTACGTTAGCAAAAATTTGGCATGATAAAGATGAAGATAAACTACTCTCCTATTTAAGATAAAAATATTTACAAAATACAGAGAAATTTTTAAATCCACCAGATAAAAATACAACATAAAATATATCTTGTATTTTTTTATCTCTGTTGAACATATACGTTTGATCCAGGTATTAGCAAAGATTTTAAAAGAAAGTCAGTGTTTTTAGTTATATTCATCAACGGCCTTATGGGTGTGTTCTGTTTAAGGTTGTAACCGGAAGTTTAGTCATTTCCTCTGTCCAGCATTGCATTGTACCATCACCGCTTTGGAAGATATTTATATCTGGGAAGAGAAGTCCGTCGTTAACTAGTATTTGGAACAAATGAATCAGCTTAACCTTTCCTTCAAAGCAGAATTACAGTCGTAAGACAGCGGATAAACATTTTGACTTAAATGCACTCGTTTTTTAAAAAGCCTTTGCTTCTTAATACGTAAGTAATTTGGCAATGTTTAAAGCGATTTTGAGAGTCCATAACTTCAACAGATGTTGACAGATTGTCCTGATTATGGTGTCATAAGAAAGCCCAACTTCTCCTCTTCTAAACGAGCAAACGGGTTACGGTATATCTATTTCCTCGGTTTTACTGTGCAAAATACTTAAAAACACGTAACAGTTTTTTGTGAAAAAACGCTAATTCGCACTGTTTTTACCTTAATGTGTCACCTTCTAGACAATTCAGTTTTTTGGCAAAATGGATGGTTTTTGATGCGAAATGTTCCGCTATTGAAGGTGATTTGAATGTGCTATTAGAAGCATGGTATGAGGATGAGATGCATCTTTTATCGACTAAAGAAAATGGTCATTTTTTAATGAAAGCAGAGGGACAAAATGTGGAAGTCACGAAAATTCGAATTCCGTATAAATCTTGTAAACATGCATTTTTTCTTACAATTTAAATTGCAGAACAAACTACAGCTAAAATTACGCGTGTTGGGGGAAATTATACATTTTGTAAGATACAACGGACAAATGATATAAACTTCAAATATACATATTTCAAGCATGCTACGCGCACAAATGATACAATTTGCAAGACATATTTTTTAATATACACACCATTTTGAAACAAATGAATATCATACAAATTCAAAACATACAGTGATATTATTTCCAGAATACAAGTTTAAGTTGATTTGCTGTCAACACCGGTGGTAACGTAAAATCTCTACTTTTTTAAATCTGGACTGCACCCTTATCTGCACCTTTTAAACTTTGTATTTTCAGTTTTAAATAAGCAACACTTCCCAACACTGCAGCTCCATCAGTATCACGGAGAAAGTAAGTTTAAATTGTAGTGTTATGCACAGCGGTAGTAACATTAAGCTTCAGTTTGAACTAGTTCATGGATTTTATTCGTAACTTCTTTTCTCATAATTTTAGGGTATGTTTTTGGTGTTCGATGGCGTTGTCTATCATGATTAACATGGAGTAGGTATATGCAGTTTTCGTTATTGTAATTCATAACAATCACACGAGCACGACACCCTTTTAGATATTGTGCACAACGAAAATAAGTAGTAACCACTTGTTCGATGGAATTGGAACACCTAGCCTTCCAACTGTTTTTTATATGGGCACTTTTTACGAATCGAATTACTTCACTTGAATTTGATTGGGCAGCAAACTTGATTGTGTAGTTAACAATAATTAAACAAAATTTAATAAATCATTAAGGTTAATAATTCAAAACTTTAATCTTTAAAATAATATAATATGAGCAACTGTTAGACTTTGAGGTAACCCTAATGTCGAAAGTTGTTTCACAGACTGAAAATTTTAACGATGTTCTGTATTGTTTAAGATTTTGATGCTTAGGTTATTTTTAGGTTTGGTGCGTAAATTGATGTTTCATTTAAATATGTAGATATTTAGTTATGTGAAATAATGACATGGAGCTTAATAGTGTGTATCATTTGTATATGTATCAAATTTTCTAGTGGATCTTCTATGGCATGTATCATTTTAGTTTGTATGGACATTGTATCATCCGAAATGTATCATTTATCACCAAACCAAAATTACGAGGATACTGCAAATTTGGAGTTACTTCAACGTGTTTCATAACATTTACACGGTTTTTAATAAATGTTAGAAACAAATGTGTCAAAAAACAGTTTTTTGCCACTTTTAGCATTTTGGTTGCCACTGCCACACGATTTGAGGTAGTAAAGAGAGCTTTTGCACACTTTTAAGTTGGATCCTGGGCTCTTATCTTATGACACCCACCCCACGTCGATCTGTCAACATCTGTTGACAAATTCCCTTCGTTCAAGGAGCAAATGTGTATTGCTTGGAAATATGTATGTGTATATACCACATTGATACATTGAAATATTGCATTGAAATTGTACATTTTCCGCATGACAAGAAAATGTATAGCTTTTTCGGTAAGAAATAGGAACACGTTGTACACAGTGCAAAACATCGTGGCAGCAATTGTGTAGCTAACATAACTATAATGAAGGTTGCACTAAAAGTATAAAATATTTGCTACACACGATGTTTAACCTGATTTTGCTCATTTTCAAGGTTGCCAGCGAGGACACAACGAACAGAAAACCAAAATTATGTAACTTATTTTTTCGCATATTTAGAAAAACAAAAACTGACTAAAATTTGGATACAATTAATTATTGATGTTAATATTGATTAACTGAATAAAACTGGAACTCATACTATAAAGTTAACCTTCGGTTCGACTATGAATTTTATCTTTTTTACCCCGATAAAATAAAATGCGCTTTATTTTTTTGTAGACTTTAACCAATCAGAATGTTATGTAGTGCTGTAATACTACAACAAAACATTTATCAACACTGACCAGCAGTTACTAAAATTAGGGTTAAAAAATCCAATCTAAACATTTCTATTGTGACCTGACTACAGTACATATTCTCATGCAATTAAAATTCAGGTGTATATTTTTCGCTTTGAATGAAACATTAGCGATGATAATGCAAACGACAACGACACTTTTCTCATTCGCATTTGAATTTAGTATTAATTTTTTACATAACTATTTTCTCCTCGTAAAGCATTTGTCTCGAAGTATGCTATACGCCTTCCAAAATTGAAGGTGACAATCAAGTAATAAACAAATTTGAAAAAACTATTGAAGAATTTGAAAAAGTTGTTTAGTTCTAGCCAGCTTGAAATTAATTAGCAGCAATGGTTATAATCAACGTGACAAAATTGACGAAACGATGTTTGGGGCACAACGAGATTTCAACTGCCTAAGCAACCTCCATCTTCTGCAAAAAGATTTTTTGTATGTTTGTATTTTTTTACGTGTTTTTTTTCATTAATTAAAAGTTATTGGTTTTACTAAACGAACCTAGAAAAACGAACCTAGAGAACGAACCAAATTTAAAATTAGGGAGAAATGCTGTCCTTTCTTTAAAATTGTCTGGTGTCAGAAAGGGATGTAAAATTGGATGTGTGTATGTCTTTGTTTTCATTAACACATAAAAGGATGTTATTTTTGATTCTCTTAGAAATTGTGTATATTCAGCATTTACTTAATGGACAATATAAAACAAAACCTAAATCCGGCTAATTTTATAATCATATGTTTTGCAGTAAAATAACAACAAACGTTATTGTACTCTGTCGACATCCTTTCAACTTATCATTTGGTAGTCATGTATTTTATTACAAGCAAATCTATAAGTAAATTAAAATGATGGCGTTTCGCCCTAGCCTTGGGCTCGTCAGGAGAAGATGGCATTACTTCTCGACGCCGATCATTAACCAGCGCCCCTTTGATTCGTGGTAAGGTCCACACACCGTCTTTTAAGTTTGCATTAGCTAACGAGCGCAATCTAAACAACGACAGCCTGCAGCTGCACGACCAACCTTAATCCCGCGATTATTGCCAGGATAGACTCGCTTTATATCAGTGATAAGCCTTCTGAATTGTGAGGCGAAATCCGGTAAATGCTTTAAAGTATTAAATCGGTACAAAAAAGCTCCAACTCGATCATTTATTCGATCGGTGCAACGGGTTTCTCTAAGAAACTTTTTCAATGTTCTCCACGTTCTCTCCATGTTATTATCATGTACCTTTACATCGTAGCAATCATCGTACTGATCGTTAGGTTCTCCAAGCGTGGGATCAATATCCCACACTATAACGGGACCAGTGACAAACTCTACCGAATGATTGACGGCACTGTGTCCTTTCATTCGCAACCTGGTTTCAATTTCGTCATAAATTGCAGCTTGGTCACTCATAATATAGGACCATTCTTCGACTTTAGCCTCAATAATTGGATCTATGGTAGCGCGATCCTTTCTCTCAATAACTTCGATCCAAGCTTTCTTAGTTAATCTGCTGATTGCACCAAACACAGTTTTGTTATGTACAAGTCTTCTGCCCATGTCGTACTTTGAATGAAAAAGATGACTTTCGTCAACTTCAACAATGTCAGTTGGCCCACCGATTTTTTCAAAGTCGTGGTCATGTGCAACGTAAGCAACTTCATTCAAATACGTGTAATACTGAATTGCTGTTTCTTTTGTAACTAGAACTTGCTCAGCAGCAATGGTCACGTTTATGTCAATGACATAGAAAACAAACAGCCTAATCATTTGAAGAAAGGTTAGCTTTCTTTCTTCAAAAAACGTTTTTTCCAGTGGATTAACACTGATTTTACATTGGCGACAGAACCAGCGGAATTTCAGCTTGTAAGTTGGGTCGGCCTTTGTTGTCAACCTATGTCTGTGCCGACAACGTTTCTCACTTGGAATGAGACCCCAATCATAGGCGGCTTGAACTGCGTCTTCCTCAGTAAACAATGCGCGATCTATGATGTATATACTCAAAGGATTTGCATTTAACAAATCCACGAAACGTTGCCATTGGGCAGGATCAGGTGTCATCGCCATGACGATAGCAGTGGTGTAAACACCTTGGTTTTTAAAGAATTTGAGGATTTTATAAAATTCGTTAACTGAACAATATTATTGACTGTTTTTTAAAAATGAATAATATCAGAGAAATGGTTTTCAATAGGATTGAAAATTTCGAACGTGAAAATCGTGTTCTAAAATCCGAATACATTTGTGTTTATCATTCATCATGTCAGCTGTGGCTTTGAATTTTGTCACGGGGTAGTGAAAATGTATGAGTTGGCGTTGAAACAAATCACACATATAGCTACTTAAATTTAATAATCCAAAGCTACTTTTAAATTTTGTGGCGTGAAGTATAATCAATATTGTTGGACTACTGTATTGTTGGACCATTTATTAACGAAACAAATTATGAGATGATGAATGAATTAATAAAAATGAAATGATCAGTAATGAAATTATTTGTACTTTAATTTTATGCAGTCACGCGTAAATTCAAAGACTTCATATATGTAAATTTTTAAAACACTGTATTTTTTGTCCCTTTTAATCGGGCTTACAATTTGGATATTGAAACAACAATGTCATAAATTAAATTTTGTATTGCAATTCACGTTCACTTGGTATAAGTTTTAATTACAAATGGAAAAGTATCATGAAAATATGACCAATTAATATAAACTAGAGTAATTCTAAAGTAGACTGCCCTAAAAGCTACAATCGCTGAATATACACCAACTAACAAATACTTTTTTTGGACGTCTTTTCGAATGACAGTCAGGTTTAATACTACAAGCTGCAATTGACATATTGAAATTTCGCTTTATTTCAAAATTAATAAACAACGCCACGAACAATTTGGCAAAGATGTATCTCAATGTTGTGATAAATATGGTCATGATGTTCACGAAAGATTATTCTCAGAATTAGTGACTTTGAAAACGTGCATGAAAACTGAGTTAAAAAAATATCAACTGTTTATCAACCTAATGAAATTACTTATGAGTTGCAGTCACAACTATTGCCATATAAATATCATTTTAAAACCTTATTTCTCAATAAAATATGCAAAGAGAGAATTTAGATCATGCATTTGTTCAGTATTGAAAGCGAACTAACAGAATGTCGAAATGTAGACAATATGATATGGTAGATATTTCTGGCTATTTGGATAATTTAACTACCATAACTAGATAACAAGATAAATAATACCTCTTACATTATACTAGTTTATATTATATATATATATATATAATATATATCTTATCTTGTATCTAGTCACCACACAATTTCATTTATGTTATACCTTTATCTTGAGCAACTTCTCACTATAAATCTCTCACTCGCAAAATCCAACGAGAGTTATATTTTCGAATTCTCCGTTAAAAATTAGGTAGGTACAATTTTTTCAAGATTTGAACCTATGGATGGCTTCGTCAAAATTAATACCACAATGTTCAAAAGCATGTCTCTCCATATAAGTGTATACACGTCTACACGTGTTTACTTTCACAATCTTAAGTTGAAAAGTGCAAACTGGCTCATATATTATGTATAAATATAAATTTCATTTTCGAAATATCTTTCGTTTTTTATTTTTTGGCGCAACCTTTAATATTTCCACTTCTATTTGTTAGAAGTATGATTTCGTATTATTCCATTTACTACAAATCAATATTTTTAAAACAATGGACTGTTACATATAAAAAATTAGGTTTATTTTAATTTCACTGTAATTGCATGATCTGAAAAGTTAAACAATATTGAAATGTTATTATTTAATTTATCATCTAACACACGCTGTTCGCGGACGCAGATACGTAATGTTTCTTTTTTGTTATTGCAGGGAGGGTTGCTGAAATAAATACGAACACCTATTGCCTTTGCATCCGACTTGCTTTTAAACAATGTTATTTAGTGTTGTTTAATTGTGCAATTAATACTGCAATGATTAAACCCTCTATACTTCCAATCTGGAAAAAATTGAACCTACCAAATTTTTAACGAAGAATTCGAAAATATAACTCTCGTTGAATTCTGCGAGTGCGCGATAACCGACCTAACAGTCAATTGATGTTTCATTTTTATATGATATCTTGTCACGTCTTTACCAAATAAGATAAAATAAAATAGAAGATAAAAATCCCTCAATAAATGCTTGCATTTGCTTTATTGTTCACAGATCTAAATTCGAAACTTGGCAAGACTTAAGCAAAAACAGGACATAAGTATTTACCATGTAGTTTGTCCGTTTTTCCATTTCAATTAAAGTCACAATAAGTTATATTAGTCAGTATTATTAAGTTATTCTTTCTTTTATTGTATCTTGAGTGTTATCTTGGCATACATTTCAATTTATGTTCATTTCATATATTGCATCTTCACTCAAACAATTGAATATCACTGATATAATTATTATAATTAAAAAGCTGATATCAGAAACGTTTTAGTCAATGGCATCTAGCCTATAAATGAATGTTCTAAATCAGCATAATGCATTAAACCAGTGTTCAGTCATACGTAACACAAATACTGCGTTGCTTCCAGATGTGAATGCCAAAATGAAGAATAAATACTTCCATCGTCAAACATAAATGTGTTGGGTTGAAAAGATTTATGCATAAAACTGTAAGCGTGATGCGTTCAGTATACAAAGGTCGGAGTCTTCAACTTGGAGATGGAAATATTGCATTATTATGTTAATCGATATTTTTCACAACGATTTGCTATCTACTCTTTCATTTCGTATAAAATTATTATTATTGTTATATATAAACAAGAAGGTCACTACTCTAAGCGTGCCGATAAACAGAAAAACCTTTTTAGTTAGTTATAATTAGGGTTGCCGTTTTAAGCGTTCGGTTCAGGTTCGGTTCAGTTCGGTTCGGGCCCGGTTCTGCTACCTTTTGCTCATCAGCATAAAAA
>VYYJ01004747.1:0-12588 GCA_021029165.1 Cyphoderus albinus
TTTGCTATACGACGACTGCTGATTACATATCAACACTAGAATTCCCGGTTTCTGACAGCCCACAAAATTCTCTACAAAACCTGCATTTGAATTTTTCATGCTGATGAGCAACAGGTAGCGGAACCGAGCCCGAACCGAACTGAACCGAACCTGAACCGATCGCTTAAAACGGCAACCCTATTCAATATTAGATTTGAATGTCAACTACGGGGTTGGTTCTATTGAACTAGTAGGTCTCCAAATCACGTGGCCCGAAGTGCACCTCTGCTACTATATTGCATTCCACAACGGTTGCAATCGTACGGTTTCTCACCAATGTGTAACCTTATATGTTGGTTGAATGATGCACGTGTAGTAAACTTCTTCGAACAGAATACGCACTTAAACGATTTTTGATTTCTGTGAACTGTTTTAAAATGGCGACTTATGTTCCCCTTATGTTTGGAAGTATGATCACACCTATCGCATTTGAAGGGTTTTTCTCCAGTATGAAACAATTTATGTTGTCTTAAGTGGGATGACCGCTTGAACCTCTTTGCACATAAACTGCATTTATAGGGTCTCTCTCCTGTGTGCGTCCTCAGATGATTCTCCAAGTCACTTTTAATTCGGAACTTTTTAGAACAGAGTTCGCAGGGATGTCGTGGATAGTTGTGTTGAATCCTCTCATGAATCTTCATTGCATGATTTGTGGTAAACAATTTATTGCACACTTTGCACATATGAGTTCTCTTATTGACGTGTACTCCCTCCACATGTCTGTTCAAGTCTGATATTTGTGAAAATTGTTTCTGGCAGTTATCGCATTTAAATGGTTTGTCTCCAGTGTGAATTCTCAAATGTTGCTTTGGACTTGACTCAGCTGAGAACTCTTTTCCACATATGCGACAATAAAATGGCTGTTCTCCTGTATGAACTCTCAAATGATTGAAAATTGCATGGTTCATGTTTTTTATTTCTTTCCTACAAAATAAACAGGCCTGCATATTATGTGACATTTTGTCGATCCAATATAATGATTGATGTCACCTCAGAGCAATGTAAAAAAACAAGTCAAAATACAAACCAAAACAAAAACCATGAATAAAGTATTATTCGTTCTTCTGTACGGCTTTTGTGGATAGAAAACATTTTTATTTGTTTTCTAACACAATTAATAAGAAACGTGAAGAATTTGTTCGTAAAAAGAAATGCCAAATGTCCCATATAATAAAATATGACGACTGATGAAACAGTTTTTGTGAATTGTCTGTATTGACGTCGAAGCAAGCTAAATGCTGTTGAGTCAGCAGATACCAATTGGTCCTTATTATATGATGGTATAATCTATTTATCTACCTAGGTACAACACAAAATACACGCTTGTCTCATTGAAAAGAACAGCAACCCTATTCTACTCCCGTGCTTTTTGAAGTGGCGTAAGTTAATAAATGAAAGTATCTACCTCTAACTTTTAGTTTGGTTTTGTGGCTTCCCACTATGTTCATTCGTACGTACATTTTCTTTTCTGTTGTAATCTCTAGCATTTGCAAGTTAACAACAACAACAACATACATATCCATCGCATGTTACGAAAGGGAGAATCTTAAATGTTAAACCAATGAAAGTCTTCTTCAAGAAGTTGTTTGTGTAAGTTTAAAATAATATGCACGTAACAAGAATGAAAACTAGTTTAAACTGCTAACTGGTGTTTTTCCAAACACAACAATGCGATTTTTCTTTTCTACAGTCTATAACTGTTTTTATTGAAAGATATTTGAATAATAAAAACCATTATTATTTCATTCGCAGTTGCTTTTATTTTAATTAAGTTGTAAGCCTGCTAGAAATTCCCAGCATGACTTTTACAGCAGAGATTAAATCTTGTCTTATGTATGTTATAGTTTGTGTATTAAATTAAACGTATGTAATATAAATCAATCCTTTGCTAAATCAAATGTTTTATTACTGCACCTGAAAATTATCATGTGTAATACTGAATGTAATTTTCCATATGCCTGCGGCAGCTCTTCAGTGTACAGTTTCCTTGCAGGTGGCGGATTTTAAACGAAATCAACATATCTTACTATTGGAAACAAAGTTACAGTTACAATGGTCATGGTCATGTTGATAATTGGTTGACCCTCCACTTCACCTTACACCAGACCAACAGGCTGTGTGTATTGTAATTCAATGTTACAGCGTACCCAAAGTAACTATCCTTATGACATGACCTTTGACAAGCTGTAAAATTATTTATCAAAGAACATTATTTTCCACAACATTATGGCACACCACATCATACCATCAAAGTGCTTCACTTTTTCTTATCACTGGGCACAATAAAAATAATGAGCTTCGTAACTTAATCAGATTGAAACTATTTTATAAATACCATTCTAGCTAAGCTGCAATAAAGTGTAAGCCAAAAATATAAAATTTAAATACCAAGATCTTATGAAGTGTTTGCAGGTGTGGAAAATCCAACCATGGTTTGATTTTCTTACATCGGTAAAACCTAATAATTAATTTAATTAAGATTTTTGTCAGT
The DNA here is from genome assembly GCA_021029165.1 of Cyphoderus albinus. Taxonomy (NCBI): domain Eukaryota; kingdom Metazoa; phylum Arthropoda; class Collembola; order Entomobryomorpha; family Paronellidae; genus Cyphoderus; species Cyphoderus albinus. The sequence goes on from VYYJ01004747.1 coordinate 2,531, forward strand.
TTAACCCATAGCTTTAAATCATTACTTCTTCATATCTATAAGAGATTAAATCTCGTCATATAAAATTAGGAAAATAAATCAAGCCCGGGTTGGACCAAGTGGCCTTTTCACCTTTGTAATAAGAACCGTTCTCACAATGAAGATAAATGTAGTTAAATAGTATGTATGATTAAGTAAATTAAATCCTTTTACAAACATAATTATGCGGCAACTGGTAGCAAATACTAAGACACACACTGCGGCACAGCTGTGCAATTAGAGAACAAGAGCACTTCAGCTATGCCTAATTAATCACACTTGTTAAACATCTAACACCATGTGATTCGATCAGTCAATGTTACATTGTATCTTGTGTCTTGTACCCAAAGTAAACAATATACCATATGTACATAAGTAAGTAACATTTTCATAAACTTCATATCAGACAAACGCTCACCATTTTATTACTGGATAAGTACTTATGTCACATAAGTTATGTGAATGGAAATTGGATATAAAGCTTTAAAGATTACTCAAACTCGAAAAAATTAAGCTGCGGTATTACGAACAAACTTTGACCAAAAATTATTTAAGTTGGGTAAGTTATCAAGAACCGATTTTTTCTGATGTTTGACTGAATTTTCATATAAAATGGGATGATCATTGCTTTAATTAATCACTTTGAAATCACAGCCCTAACAAAAAAGACACAAGTTTTTTTTGGTTTCAACGTAGACACGACACGACGTTGAATTAACTGTGACAATGAAATCTGTTATATTCATCGCCATCATTGTAACTTGCTGGGGGGCTTATTCTTATGGACTGCCCGGTAAGAAAATAAAATTTTATTTTTTCCAACTTAACAAAAATCAGTTTCCAATAAAATTGAATTTTTTTCTTTTAGCTTCCGAACGCGATGTGGTCTACGGTTCAAACAAATGGGAGGCCTTGGCCAAAATCGCTAAGGAGTTTAGGAGGACCATTACCATGAATGCTCAGGCCATTTGCGACACCGCAGTAGCTGACAACAAGGCAGTTGGTGCTGAAATCACGAAAAAGACGAAGGCATCTTTATCTGACGCTAAGGCGCTCATAGACAAGCTCGATGATGCCATCACTGCTCAATCCTTGACGCTTGCAGAAGCGAATTTGTTATTCCAACAAGGCGAGACGTTTTTCTACAAATACGTTAGTAAAATCCTGGGCGACATTGTCATGCTCAGTCTCGTGTCGCAAGGTAAGATCTATGCAATCTTGTCGCGCTGTCATGGTACAACAATGGCACTCGAGGCTACTGCAAACGCCATTTTGATTGTTGGGGCTCCTGGAGGGGTGAGCACCGATACAGCTTCTGGGGTATGTAAGTGGAAAATGGTTTCCAAAATCTCTCAAAAGGTGCGAAAAGTTATTGAAGACTGTGGTCATAAAACCTCTAAAATTGCAAACAAAGACAACGCTGAAGCTGGTACCAAGTTTGAAGATTTGACCATAGCAGCAGTTTCCGAATGCATTGCACTCATCGACCAGCTAGACGCTGCAATTCAGGCACAAACTCTTACATTAGAAGAGGCGGATGAAATATTTCGGCAAAACGATGAAGTAGTTTATCGGTATATGAACGATATCCAGGCCGCTTTGCAGAAACTGTCCCTTAAGGCTCAAACCTTCATCACCGCAAAGACAACCAAGGCACGTGGTGAAGTCGTTTCCCTGCAGTCTGAGATAAAAGCTATTTTAAATGTTGGCATTCTTGATAAATAAAAACTAATTGTGCAAATTAACAGCATTTTGAAATTCATATTCACTTATTATGTAATACAAAATTGTTGTGACATCCTTAATTATAATTTGAGAACAACAAAATATGTAGTGTTTATTGGCAATATGGTAACACTAAATAAAAAAACCCACCTCTCTTTAAATTAAAATCGAATGAAAATTCTATGTTTTTTTGCTATTCCCTTGAGAAACAGTAAAATTTCATTGTACCTTCAATATTTATCCAAATTAATAAATGCTCTATATTTAGTGATTTTCTGTTGCTATGTTTGAACTAATGTTAAGCTATTTAAGTCATTTGAGAGGTAGTATAACATTTAATAAAAGTTTTCGAATATGAATGCCAAGGGTACTTACACTGGACCGAACCGACCCGAAAATACATAAAATGTCGATAGGTGTTTTGGTAGATTTTCATTTCAATAGCACCATATTATTATCTTGATCGGAACGAAATATATTTTCCATTTTATTCACATTATTAAGAATATATGTGTTGTCCAAAATCCATATCACCGTTAATTAATTGTTACAATCGAACAATCCAATTATACCCTAAATGATAGAAAGTTATCCATTCCAATTTTCTAACACGTTTGATTTTCTGAGAGGAAATTATTGTTGAAAACGAAACCAGTAACATATCTGCTTAAGTCGAACACTAACTACAAATTCAAATTTGGTTTCTTTTGATAAAATCGAACATAATTTCTATTCATATAGATCTAGCTTAAACTAAGTGTAACCTTACAAAATTCATGTGTGTAAAATATAATACGTTTATTCCTTTCTACCTCTAACTTAACATTAATGTGTGGAGTGATTCTGGCTACGAAAGTATAAATTTTCATTGAAATTATACAAACGTTGTGTCATGGTTGAGACTTTGTAAATGTATGTACAGATTTGTTTGTTTTAAATAACTAAAAAATACAAAATACAAAATAAAATTAAAAAGATATTTCTTGCTCTATTACAACTTCAAATTGCTTAGTGCACTGAAATTTTAATTCCAAATTTAAATTTATAATATAAATAAGCCATGCGTTAAATACTATCTACTGATATTACATATAAATTTAATCATTTCTACAATTGGAATCAATGATTGATTTAGCAGTACCGTTACGGTTCTACGTGTACAATTTACATCGCTTATTAATATATTCAAATTGATCCTTAGAATCCATCCAAAGACTTTATTTAGAGGCCTCCTCCATATAACTGTTAGTTCTAGTGCTGCGATTTAACGTGATACCAAAGGGCACCCTTACTGCTATAACTCATTTCACAAAGTCTGCAATTATTCGGCTTCTCACCGATATGGAATCTTATGTGTTGGTTCAGAGTTTGAAATGTAGCAAATTTACGGAAACAGAAAACACACCAATGCGGTTTTTCTTTTCTGTGTACAGCTTTGGTATGCATGGTGAGGGTCGACTTCTTCCCAAATGCAGCTTTACACACATTACATTTGAAAGGTCTTTCACCAATGTGAGTCCGTGAGTGCCGTTGAAGAATATATTTATCTGCAAATACTTTGTGGCATACTCGACATTTGAAAGGTTTCTCTTCCCTGTGACACATTTTATGTCGTTTTAAATTTGTTAATTGTTTGAACCGCTTTCCACATAATTCACATTTATATGGCCTCTCTCCTGTGTGTGTCCTCAGATGAGTTTCCAAATGAGCATTTGTTCGGAACTTTTTTGGGCAGAGTTCGCAGGAATATTTTGGGGGGTTGTGTTGAATACTGCCGTGCCTCCTCAGTCCATCTTTTGTAGTAAACAATTTATTGCAAACATTGAACATGTACGTTCTCTTGTTTATGTGCACCCCCTCCACATGTCTTTTCAAATGTGACCTTTGCCCAAATCGTTTGTGGCAGTGATCGCATTTGAAGGGTCTTTCACACGTATGAATTTTCAAATGTTGCTTTTTATTTGATTCATCTGAGAACTCTTTTCCACATAATCGACAATAATAAGGCTTCTCTTCTGTATGAACCCTCAAATGGATACAAATATATAGGTTTTGGTTTATTATTTCCTTCCCGCAAATTAAACAAGGCTTCCTTTTCTGTGCCATTTAGTAAAACGAGCTTTGGAATATTCACGTACAACAGAGCAAATAAAACTAATGTTTGTAATATTTTCCTATGAACGATTAGTTTGTAGAATATATTATGTTTCACTAAAAAATCTATTTATCTGTCAAACAACAACAATTTTAAAATTCAGAAATATAACAAACTCGATGTTGGTCCAACCAAAATATGTGAAAATCAATACTAATTTAAAAAATATTGTGAACAGTTGAATCAAACTAATGGTTACAAAGGCTGCAGAACCACAATTCTTCTTAAGAAATACTGGTGCACTTGTACCTAAAATATTATTTCACATGTTTCACCTTGATGCGAATTGAAACCTTGTTTTACTGGAGTGTTCTTTTCGACGTTGTTTAAATTCATAAAGTTAAAGTACCTCTAACTCTATTGTACTTCAACTACAGTAGTTCATGTGGTTTTCAGTTCTGTTCATACATGCTTTTGTAATCCATTGTACTTGTCTCTAACATACTACACCACGCAACACGTATTTATGCCATTTCTGTGCAGTCCCTGTATTAAAACTACACTGAGCATAAAAAAAGCAATTGTATGAACGAGGTTTTAAAAATATGTTTTATTTTAAAGAAATTCTTTATGGTAAGTTATGGCTAATTTTATGCAATTATTTAGTATGAATAAAAACCATTACGAACTACTTGATAATTACATTAACTTGTCATGGAGTGAATATACAAATGTGTGGTGAATGTACTTGTGTATGTAATGCAGAAACAATTCATTTCTATAATTGGTGATGATCAGTTATGTTATTAACACGGCGGTGGCGGCTGTGTTGTACTAGTACATATTTTATATCCTTACCCTGCATTAAAAATTCATTGAACATAAAATACACAATTGTATGAGCTGGGTATTAAAGCGGTTTTTCAGTTGTAGTTTTATTTGGTAAAGTTATTATTCCGCATTTAAATAAGGTATTGTCACATGCTTATGAAATAAAATTAACGTATACGAAAAAAAGTTAACTGTTCATTTTTCAAGCTCCTTATTAAGGAATACTACACCATTTGGTTTTTTCCCGGTTGCCTTGCCATAAAATATATGCTACCACATCCACACCTAAACAAAAATTTCCAAACATTAATTGAACTACAAAATGCAACGTTAACTTTTATTATTTATTTTGTGCATGATACAATTACCGTTGACGTATATTGTTACATCTGTATCGTTTTTAGCAACCGTCGTATTTGTGGATATGCCATGCCATGTAACGTCTTTCCCTCACCTCCAGATATCCAAGGACTGCCCTCCAATAGGTAGAAATTTTTATTTCGTTCATACTCAATACATATGATTCCATTGTAATTGTAATTCCCAGCGATACCGGCTTTCTTGAAATGTGGAAATTCATTTCACCTCCAGGTACGCACAAAATGATCGCGAGAATCATTGCTGTCATGAGTTGCCTTAAATGTTTGCAACTGAAGCACTGCATCTGGGTACATTTTAAGACGTACACGTTTTTCTATGTCACTACACTCATTAACACCGCGAAATGGTTCATTTACATCCAGAGCCAAACCATAACTACCTTCATAAATAACAGGTTTTACAAAACTACTTAGGCAAATTGGTTTAAACTTTGAAGATTCTTTCGTAAAATCAACATCGAGCTTAACGAGGACGACGTCGCTCCTGGGAAACTCACCGATGGAAGATCTCAGAGCATATCTATGATTATAAATGATACTGAGGATTTGAAACTCACTTCGCAGACCATGGCTAGAAATGCAAAGATTTTTGGAAATGAAAATTTGTGATTTATTAAACATATTGGATCTGGCCTTGGGTTCCCACGTATCGTAGATGTTTGTTTTCTGATTTTCAATTTGGAAACATTTATGGGATGTGACAATCAGATTGGAACCGATGATTGTTGCTGAACAAATTCTGTCGACGACCGGCAGAGTTTCTTGGTTTGTCACAATAAAAATGAAAAGATGCCAAAATTCCTCTTTCGGGTTGTCTCCATTTTCCTCACATACCGCAAAAACCATAGTTGAGTTCATAAATCTACACTACAAAAACCGTTTTAACTTTGATCGCTCGTATAAACATAAACTTTTCCTTACCACAACTGCTTATAGAACTTTGTGCTAGGTCTTTGTAGACCGACTGTCTATCCTTGCCATCCAAATATACAGCTTTATCTTAAGTGAAAAAATAATATCTAAAAAATTAGCTAAAATAAACACGTTTCGATGATTGTATATATTTTTCGTAATGAATTGCAACACCTCTATCGTAGTCAGAATATTCAGTCACGATGGTGAATGGTATGCTGCGTTGTATTCGCGGGGTGTTTGGAAAAATACTTGTCACAGCTTGAAAGAATGCCGTACAACCCTGCACATTGTAACTTAGTTCAAAAATGAAATAACAAATTAAAAAACCGTTGTACGTTTTAATTCTCGTCATATCGATATTTAGTCTGAAATTATTTGAGTATGCTAAAGTGTTCGACTTTATAAAATGGGGTTTCAATTCAATATAGCGATCCAAGTTTCCTAGAACTCAACAAATTCTAATTATTTATTGCTTTCTTATATGTGAATAATTGGAAAACTTTCTAAAGGCTATTGTTTTCTTCATGGAAAACGAATTGTTATCATACCGTGGAGTTCCATGTACACAGATTCGAATATTTTGGTTTGGATCCATTATTCCCTTCCTGCAAAATAAACAGGGCTTCGTTTTTTTCTGTGCCATTTCGTAAAATGACTTCACCTTAAACGTTAGATTATGAAGTCATTTACGTATGATCAATAAAAAATAACGAATGTTTATATTTCGTCCTTTGAACAATTATTTTTTAGAATGTGCTACATTTCACTACAACAATTTTCTATTTATTTGTTTTGTAACACAACGAACATAAATTTTAAAATTCAGTAATTATTTCCTTAGTGAAAATTCCAATTTAAGTATGTGAAAATCAACAATTGATTAAACTACATAACATAGTTCTCCTTATGAAATCACGGTGCACATGTACTTAAAATTTTATAATATTCCATCTTCACCTGAATTGACACCATGTTTCCCTGAGTGTTTTGTTTAAAATGGTTAAAGTTAGGGAATGAGAGTACCTCTAACTCTATTGTAATTCATATAGTTTTCAGTCTGTACATACTTGCTTTTGTAATCTTTGCTAGTCTCTAACATATTTTACGCCACATGAATTTGATGCCATTACAATGTATCAAAATAGACTGAGCATTCAAAAAAGCAATTGCATGAGCGAATTTTAAAGGAATTTTTCTTATTTTTAATAATTTGATCATGGCTAATTTTATGCAATTGGCATGAATGAAAACCATTTCTAGCTACTTCCTAATTACATTGATTTGTCAAATAGTGAACATGCAAATGTGTAGCTACATAGTAACATTAGTAAGTTGTAATTTTATTTGATGAAAATCAATCCGAATAAAAATAAGTATATCACATGCTTGTAAAATGAAGTAAAAATATCCGAAACAAATAGTTAACTTTCAGGTTCCTCAAGCTTCTTATTACCAAAAACACCATTTGGTTCCTTCGCGGTTCCCATGCCATAAAATGTACTTTATCATATCTCCTCCTAAACCAAAATTTGTCAAACATTAATTCAACTGAAGAATGCAATGTTCATTTTATTTTGATTATGAATAAAATTACCTTGTTCAACGTATATAGTAGTAACTTTATTGCCTTCTATAATCGACGTGCCTGTCGATAATCCGTACAAAATTGTAGTTGAACCCTTAGAAATCAAAGGACTTCCTGCTAAAACGTAGAGATTTTCATTTCGTTCTGACTCCATGCAAATGATTCCGTTGTAACCCTTCAAATAACCGGGTTTATTCTTGACACCGAAAAGTGGAAATTCGTTTTTGCGTCCAGCGCTCACAAAATCACCGCGACAATCTTTGTCATATCGAGCCTGAGTTGCATTAAATGTTGTCAACTGAAGCCCTACATCTGCGTACATTTTAAGACGTACCCGTTTTTCCGTGTCTCTACACTCACTCTCACTGGACGATGATCCTCCTAACTCTAGAGCCAAACCATAGCAATCTTCAGGTCCATGTAGTAGGCAAATTGGTTTAAATTTGGAAGCTACATTGTTAAAATCAGCATCGAGCTTAATGATGACGATGTCACTCCTGGGAAACTCGCCGATGGAAGATCTGTGAGCATATCTAGGGTGATAGATGATACTGAGGATTTGAAATTCACTTCGAAGACCGTTGGTTGGAACACAAAGATTTTTGGAAATGAAAATCTGCGATTTATTAAACATATTGCTCGTCTTGGGTTTCCAAATGTCGTAGACGTTCATTTTTTGATTCCCAATTTGGAAACATTTGTGAGATGTGATAATCAGGTTGGAACTGATGATGGTGGCGGAACAAATTCTGTCGACGACAGGCAGAGTATCTTGATTCTGAACAATAAAAATGAAAAGATTGAACAATATGGGTTGAGGGTTGTGGTGGTCTCCAATTTCTCCACATTCTATAAAACCGTTTATAAATTTGAGAAGAAGATTACAAAAGCCGTTTAAGTTGATTTTATAAAATATGCCCTTCCTTACTACAGTTTTTTCCAGTCTTTTTTCGTTGTTTGTTAAGTAAGTCCGAAGACTCGCCCTCCAGATACACCGCCGTATCTTGATGTTTTATAAAGATTATAATAATTGTTTTATTACAACTTTAAGGTTCGTTACAAAGGTGCAAGTTAATATTGTAAAAAGATAATTTATCAGAAGAAGGCCTTGAACCTTCGTCTCTACTATCGCGATATTGGTGTGTTACCAACTACACCATTCTGACATAGTTGGAAATATTATTTGAAATAACTTTTACTGTTTCATACACAGCTTAACTGTGTTCCCCTTATACAACATATATAAACCTTTAGTAATGAATTACAATACCTTTATCGTAGTCGGTATATTCAGTGAATACGCTGAAGGGCATGGCGCGTTCTATTCGGGGAGTACTTGGAAAAATACTTGTCATACCTTGAAGTAACGCGAAACAACCCTCGGCATTGTAACAGAAGTCACAAAGTAAATAACAAATTAAAACAGTCTTGTACATGTTGATACTTACCATCTCGAAATAAAATGTCAACATAATTTTAATATAGTTAAATGTATTAGACTTTGTAGAATGAAATTTCAATATACCTATCCCTGTTTCGGGGAACAAATAAAATGCTGATTATTTATTGTTCATTGTTTCGTTAAATATAATAAATGAATGAAAAACTTGCTGAAGTCGATTGTTTCTTTCATGGAAAACAAATTGTTTTCAAGTTATGGATTTCGTTCTACATACGTAAAGGTTGCTTGGTTAATTATAGTTATAACTTGTATCGGAGTGACAAAACTTTATTTGAAACTCATTTCCGGTCAGGCAAGTGAAATTTATGGAGCCTATAAAGAATAGTTTTATTTTTTTTAAATACAAATTGCATTGGTGTAGTTTTCTAATTACACACATTAGTGATTTTGGTAGTTGCTTTAATCAATCTTTTAATTTTCCTAATGAAGGTTATGACCAACATGAAAAAGCAAACGGATCCTTGTTTATTTTGCGGGAAGGAAATGAAGAACCGAAACGAAATTATTTACATCCATTTGAGAGTTCATACAGGAGAGCAACCATTTAATTGTTATGTATGTGGAAAGGAATCTTTAACGCAATTAAACCACAAGTTGCATTTAAGGATTCACACAGGTGAGAGGCCATTCAAATGTGGTGAATTCGAGAAACGTTTTGCGTACCGAACAAATATGAAAGCGCATGTGGAGGGGGTACACATCAACAAGAGAACTCATGTGTGTAAAGTTTGCAATAAATTATTTACAACAAAGGGTAGAATGAGGCGTCATGAAAGGATTCAACATGAACCTCCTAAGCATCCCTGCGAACTCTGTCCAAAATTTTTTTAAACTAAAGTTGAACTGGAGAATCATCTGAGGACACACACAGGAGAGAAACCATTTAAATGTAATTTATGTGGAAAGAGGTTCAAACAAACATCAAGCTTGAAGAAGCATGAAATATTACACACGGGAAAGAAACCGTTCAAGTGTCAAATATGTCCCAAAACATTCGCAGACAAATCTACTTGTCGAAAGCATTCATTGATTCACAGCGAAGTAAAG
>VYYJ01004748.1:0-12588 GCA_021029165.1 Cyphoderus albinus
TTTTCGTCTTTTTTTTTAATTTAAAAAAAATACATTTACCTTTGCGCTCACGTGGCGTTTTCACTTTTTTCTTTTTCTCTAAATTTTTTAATTTGCGTTGGCAGGTTTTTTTGTTGGTTTCTAAAAAATAGGTTTTATCTTAATAAAAAGTATACAAATTTCTACCTCTCTCTCTCTATGGCAACATTATATTATTCTAATAATAAGGAATGATCTTTCTATCAAATATATATATATTTTTATATAATAAAGCACTTTACAAATTTCTTCATTTTATTTTGTCTAACTTCGAATCTCTTCTCTAGTACAATCCAAAAAAAAAAAATCTCATTTCTCTATGGATACGATGATACGAATCTCTATATATAAAATCTTCTTCCTGAAACAAAATCTTCATGTGTTTTGTGTATATATATAAAAATCTCAATTATTATAATAGTTTTTTAATTTAACAATATATAGCTATTATAATAATTTATTTTGTTGCTCAGGTAACGCGTTCTTGTTTTGTTTGTGTAATGTCATATATAGCAAATAACTTCTCGCGGTGTTTTATATGTTGGAAATATTCGTAACATAAATCTCACGAAAAAAAAATCTAGTACTACTACTAAACACTAATGTCTCTTCTAAACAGATGGCGTCTTCTCTCTCATTTAAATTCACGGATGATGGCGTTTTTTGCTTTTGTTGTATTTATTATTGGTCCATGACTAGGTGTGCAGCGGCGGTGACAGCTGCGACGCTACCGCCGTTCTTGATCCCTGACTTGCTACCACTACTACTATTGTTGTTATTATTGTTATAATTATTGTTCGTCTCCTTGGGAACGGTATTCTCGTTGCTGCTGCTGTTGCTGCTGCCGTGCTCCTTCTTTTTCGTGGTGGCACGGTCAAAGGCTCGGCCTTGTTCCTCCTCGAGGCGGAGGATCTCGTTCACCGCCGAGATCATCGAGAGGACGACCTTTTTGGGTTAGGGGGGATTTCAGAAGAGGAAAGAAAAAAAGTCAGTGGTTTTATCTTTATACATGTGGTTCATATGGTTACCACGTTTTTTTTTATTGAATGCAAGAGATTTTGTTTTTTACCTGATTCTCATCGATGCCACAAGTGCGTACGTTTTCCACCTCGACCCACTCATCCGGTGCGATCTCAGAGCTTGACCCGAAAAAACGGTACTTTTGCTTCCACCGGAGACTTAGTTTTAGGTCGTCGCACTTGTTGCTCAGGAACGAACGGTTTCCCATCAGGTGGGGTAATCGGAGACGGAACGTTATCTTTTTGGGGAAAAATCACAAAAAAAAATAAAATAAAAAACTAAAAAACCATCGCCAACGGTGTATAGTAAAAGTATTTTTAAAAAAATAATCTACATAAATTTCTCCTGTTATTTTTTTAGAAAATTTACCTTGACCCCGGTCCCGCACCTAAACGGGTCAACGGTCAAGTACCCGCACTGCGAGTTGAAGTGAAACTCTGCATCATTGTCCCTGAACCTGTCTATGACGCGAGCGAGAGTTGTCATGAGAGGGTGCAGTTTGCCGTAGTGACTCGTGACGATGACGTCGACGTGGTCCTCCGCGTTTACCCACACTTGTAAAGATCCTGTCTCGTCGCAGAGGAAACCACGGCCTTTCGGCCAGAACCTCGAGATCTTTGTGGCCTGTGCGTGTGTGGAAATTGGAGGAGGGGAAAAATAAAAAAATAAATTGCTGTTATGGAGATATTTGAAAAAGAAGAGTATTTGTATCACTACCTCAGGAAACCAGACGTCCCGTTCCTCGACGAGTTCCTCCCTCTCGTCCTTTTCGAGCGAGGAAAGATCGAACCATTCCAGGGTCTCGTCCCCAGCGAAAACCCGGCGGACGGCACGCTCCACCTCGGAGAGCTCCTCCCGTTTCATTATCGGGATGAACGGGAATGGGCGGAGGTTGCGGGAACTGTGGTGGGAGGGGTACATAAGTGAGGGGGCAAACAAACGATATAAATACTGATTAAAAATCTGGAGTACTCTCTTTTAAAAGATACACATAGTATCCATGGAAATAAATAAAAGAAAAATCGGAATATATTACAACTCACACTCGTATCCGGACCTGTTGCACAAACTTGCTCGGGAAGTCGACGATCGGGTAGGAGGACAGGAGGGGGGTGTTGCCTAGTAGAGGGGAAAAACCATGATGTCAGATAAGATTTTTTTTTTAAATTTTGGTAAGAGTTAAGAATGAGTTATGTAATAATTGTTTTAAAAAAAATTACCCTGCAGCACCATTTCTGGGTGAATAACGGGTATTTTATCGACTCCGTTGCAGTCACAGATGGCGGGGAGGAACACCTCAGCGAAACTGCTGTAAGCTGGAGTAATTTATTTTTTGGAGGAAGATGAGGGACGAATGAGATGAGAGCGGAGGAAAAAAAAAGAAGATTTCAAAAAGTTCAATTTTTTTTTCATATTTCTGTGTAATGAGGGCTTAATATATTTTTTAAGTAAATCGGAAATTCGGTTATTTTTTTAAAAAAAATTACCATGCGGATCAGGAGCGACGATGAAGAACTGTGGATAGAATTTGATACTGTCGAGGAGTGTCGAGCCGTAACGGGGGGTGCTACGCATCTTTACCTGGGGGAAAAAAGGTGTGAATTTAGTTAAATTACGATTTAATTGTAGAAAAAAAAATTTGGCGCCGTTTTCTCTTAATTTAAAAAAGATCTATCTATAAGATCTTTATTCTTATCTTTATTTAAAAGAATTTGAATTTTTACCTTGTGGAACACCTTCGGGGTGAGGTATCGGCGGACGTATCTACGGGAAAGTGAAATGATTTTTATTTTTTATAAGCTTTATAATATTTAGCGTGCTTATTTTAACAGTTGACTATTTCATATATGGCAACATCAATGTATATTTAAAGGACTGGAGCAAGTCCGGGTATCCCAATTGATAAAAAGTTCGGTTTTTACTACGTTTTACTACACGTTCATTCATGCTTTTCTCATTGTGGTGTTCTCAGTTGTTTCATTTAGTACCCAGCAAAAGTCAAATGGCCTTATTGTTTTGAGAAGTTTAACGTTTAGCTTTACACACAAGTTTGTGTTCAGTGGGTTTCGTTATAACAACTAAAAACGAAAATCTCCACGCTCAGCGTGGTGGCCCCTTCTTGTATAATATATATTGTTATAAAACTCACTTGTTCGCGATATCGGTCGAGTTTCCGCTCGTCAACTTCTTCCACGTTCGTGACCATATCGAGTCCGTCTCCTTGGAGAGGACCTTTTATGGGGGAGATTTTGAAGAAAGAAAAAGTTTAAACACATAAACCGTCTCGTTATCATCGGAGATCTCGATAATAATAAAAAACATTTCTATTTACCTCCAGATAAAAACTGTTCAATAAACTGAGGTTCTGCATTGGAAGCTCGAGCTGCTGGTCATCTTCGTCCTCCTCATCATCATCCTCCTCCTCGTCATCGTCATGGTTACGGTTCCCCGTTTTTTTATTATTCGGCGTGACCTGTCCTTGCTTCTTATTCTTTTGCTTTATTCTCTCAGTCGTTGGTGGTGGAGACTCGTGGATCGTTACCACGGAAACGTCATTCGCTATATTTGTTTTTTATTATTATATTTTATATATAATATTTTCGGGCGTTTAAAACCCGTGTTAAGTTACGATTAAAAACGGTTTATAATAGGCACGGACGCGTCGTTTTTGCCAATATTCATTTCTTCAAAGAACAAATATCTCGTTACCATGCGCGCGCGCGTTGCTTATAGTAAAACAAAAATTCATAAAAATCGCCATGATGACTATACACACAGAATTCGGTGTATATCACTTACCTGTGGTCTTTGGGAAAGGCGTATCAGGTCGTTCCCAGCTGTCAACTGAAGCAGCGGCTGCGGTAGCTGCGGTAACGGCACCAGCTGCTCCGGCTGCTGCTGCTATAGCAACGCTCTTCCTCACACCCCGTCTTTCTCCATCGGCGCTGCCGTTCTGCTGGTTGGGAAAGTTATAAAATATAGACACACGTTAATAATACATAATAAAAAGTTATTTGTAATTTTGAAGATATAGTGTTACAATAATTATTCAGTTCCCTTGGTAACAAAAGTGAAAAGAAAAACGTTTTGTTTTTTTGTTTAATTACCTGAATGAGGTCTTCGAGTTTGAGGAGATCCTTTCGACGGAGGTAGATGCCTGGGGTGTTGCCCCTATAGAAAATAATAAATTCTTTTAGTCGATACAAGTGAGCCAGAGCGCCGGTCGCCGCTAAACATTCCCAGAATTTCAGTAATCTTGAGTGTGTGTATACTCACCGGTCATCCTTGACGTTCGGGTCGGCGCCAGCTTGGATCAGAACCTGGAGAAAGAAAAGTACAAAATAAAATGATATAACTTTCAATTTTTAAAAGTTTTTTTTCCATATTTTGTTTTAAAAGTGTATTTTTTAAAATAATTGTTCTGAAACTCCTCACTTTATAGAGTGCCCCGGAGTCAGGTAGCGTGGCGGCGTAGTGGAGTGCCGTCCGGTTGTGCTTGTCTCTATATAAACAATATGTATATATATATTTTTTTTAAAGGAAAACCCGATATATCAAATATAGTGTAACATTTAAAATAACATGTTTTAAAAAAAAAATAATGTAAAAGGCTCACGTGAGATCGATGCACTGTGGGTATCCGTTCACCAGGTACCTAACGACTTGTGGGTGGTTGCCAAGGACTGCGTGGTGGAGAGGTCCCCTTCCCACGGTATCCTGTGCCTCTGCTAAGCGTTTCCGGTCGAGGAGACTCTGGAGGTCACGCATGTTACCCGTGTGGGCTGCGTTGTGGATACTCTGGATCTTGGCCATGTATGCGGGGACGTTGTCTGTTATATCGTGAGAAATAAGTAATTAATTGTTTTTTTTTTTTTTTTAAATCATGCGTCTCGAGTTTTTATGAGTTTATATAAAACGATTTTTGCAAAAGAGTTTTTTTCTTCTTCTTGGCACTAATCTTTATACTAACAGAGTAAAGGGATGGATCAATGCATGCAGGGAGGGGAAGGAACCCAAAAAAAATTTATGAACGAAAATTATTTAATGTTTAAGGTGTAAAAACTACATATAAAAACTGAAACTCATTTCAACTCATCTCAATAACTCATCTCTTCTTAAATCTTAATACAAAAACTCTTCTAAAACTTACTAAGAAACTCCTGAATTTCGGGGTTCCTCGACGTTTTCTCGACGAGTAGGTAACCTTTTCCTCGAAGGACCAAGTTGACGAGTGACTCCATGTCCGAGTTCCCGATCAACTCTTCAACATCGGGGAGAAGGGATCCGTGGAGGTGGTGCTTCGTTATCGTTTGATGACTCCATTCCGGGGTACGAAGTTGGGAGCATCGGGGATGATCGCTCATCTTGTGGCGGGACTGGAGACTCGAGGGCCTGCTCGTAGGGTGGGGGGCTCGTCGCTTCGACGCCATCCTCCTCAGGCTCTGGGGCCTGTTCTTCTTCGGGTGTGGGTGGGGGTCGGGTTTCCTCCTCCTCTTCTTCATCCTCTTCTTCGTCCGCCTCCGCCTCTGCTGCCTCTTGCTCAACCACCTCCATGGGTTCGGGTTCACCTCCTGCTGCTTCATCATCTTCCGCTACCACCACCACCGCCTCCGTCTCTTCTGGTGCCTCAGTCTCAGGTTCTTCCTCGTTTTCTTCTGCTTGCACCTCCTCCGCTTCAGGTCCCTTTTCCTCAGTCGCGTCCTCCGCCTTCTCCTCTTCATCAGCAGCTGCTGCTCCTCCTCCTTCTTCATCTCCTCCCTCCTCCTCATCCTCCTCAACGACGGCATCCCCCAAGTCCCCGATGACCACGTCCTCGTCTTTCAGCTCATACTTTCCCTCGTCGCTATCAGCAACGTACCCATCCCCAACGTCCTCGATTTCCTCATCGTCGTCTAGGAAGTCGTCCTCGCTTACCCGGACGTGGTTCGGGTCCTCCTGCTCATCCAACACCTCCACCTTGGCAACCTTTCCGCCACTTCCTTCTCTCGACTCTGAAGTTCCGCCCTCTTTAGCACCTTCCTCTCTTCCACCTCCCTCACCGCCACCGCCCACGACGCTCTCCCCGAACTCATCAGCGCTGGATATTTTCCGCTTTCCTGCACCACCTCCTCCTCCCCCACCACCGCTACCCCGGTGCTGAAGCACAACGCCGGACCGGTCCCACCCGATCGGCACCTTTTCCGAACTCAAAACCCTCGGAGCGTCTGGGATATTCCTGAGGAACTTGAAGCTGTCACATTCGGCCGAGTGGGTCAGGTAGTAAGGAGGATCATGGTGACGGTAGTCAAGGATACTAGGGTCTGCTCCTAGTCGCTCTTCAAGGAATTTGTAGATATTCGAATCGGAAGTAGAAGACGCTAGTTCACCGGAAACACGCGCTGCTGCGTAGTGGAGGGGTGTTCGCTTGAAGTTGTCTTGGAGATTGAGGGCGGTCGGGAACTCGTACAAAAGGTATTCGGCTGCGGAACGGTTGTTGAGACCCGTTGCCTAGTATAGAGTAAAAAAATAGTAAAAATTTATTAGCAATTTCTAAGTTTCCAAGTTTTCTTCTAATATCTAAAAGTAATATTATTGCCATGACATTAAACTGGTGATTATTACCGGCCTACATTAGGCGGCCATTTTCTTGTGTGTAAATAAATTATAATCCTTTTATATAATTAAAGAACTGGAGAAAGTCATGGCATATTATCCTCATTCATAAAAATTGACTATATAAAAGTACTATATAAATACTACAATGCACTTTCATGGTCCAACTCGTAGCTGTTTCATTAGCAACTATACCAATGAACTTTTTTTTTAAATGGTCCTCTAGCCTCACTTGTAATTAACTAATTATTTAATACTTAAAAAAACTATCATAACCTTATGCATAGCCGATAACCCATAAGTGTCTCTCGCCGTGAACAGCTCCGGTGCGATGGAAACGGTCGCTGCTGCTGCTTGTCGTGGTGGTGTCGGGTTGGTATTTGCGCCACCTCCGCCACTGTTGCTCTGCTCTATCCTTGACCTGATTTCCTAAATTGTTGGATGACACACACAAAATTTTCTTTTATATTTACACGCGAGCGCGACACACTTTTTTAAAACCGTATATCGGGTAGTATAGGATGAGTATCGATCAAACAAACAAAACAAAGCAGCGGATACGGAACAGAAAATTATAAGTGGAACAAAGCAGCATTTAATATATATATCAAGGATAACCCAAGGTACGGTCGTCGTCACAGTGATAGTGACTTAAAGCGACGTAAAGAAAGGTAGTTTAAAATGTGTAAATTTGTTTTTATAATAGACTGGATGATCTTTTTTTTAAATTTTTGCAGAACAAAAAAAAATTATAACGTGTTAAAATGGCAATGACGGAAAATAAAAAATTTGCAAATAAATTTTTTTTTTTTTTTTTTTCAATTATTTCTCTCTTTACCTTAAGCCCCTCGACATCGTTGTGAATCGCGGCGGTGTGAATGAGTTTGATGTTGTGGAGTAGTGTTGGAACGTTCTCAAGGAAACGGCGTACTTTCGGGTTGTTCGTTGTTTCGAGGAGCAGACGGTCACCGTTTCCACTCCAGACGATCTGGGGGGAGAGAGAGACAAAACACACACGAATTTGATTATCAGTAAAAAGGATTTTCTTTTACATTTTTTTTTCTCTCTCTTTTTCTTACCGACTCCAGTTTCGAGATGTCTTTCTCGTGAATCCAGATCCGGATTTGTGCTCGCGTCAACGCGGGTGAGAGAGCCGACGCCACGAACGGGTTCTTGTTACTGTTTGAGGGGAGGGCGGCGCCTGCTGATGATGAGGAGGCCGCCGTCATCGCTGCTGACGGGGACATTGAAGAGATTGGGGGTGAAGGGGCTGTGTGTGTGTATACAGGTTATATATGTATTTTTTGTTGTTGAAAAACGTTTATTTTTACTCTAGTTTCTATGGCTACTGGTAAGATGTTACAAAATACAACTCACAAGACTTTGGCGAAATCGGGCTGATTCTCCTCCTCGACGCGAGTTTATTACTGTTTTGGGCCTTTCCTCCACCACCTCCACCTCCATGCTTATTGTTATTGTTCCTGAAGATGTTGCGACCACCGCTACCACCGTTGCTACCAGCTACACCCTCGATGTAGAGCTCTTGCGGGTTGGTGAGGTAGTACGATGCCTAATTTATCGTGCACACGAATTTCAAATTTTAAAGTTATTTATTATTTATTATTTATTGCCATGTATTTAGGGTCATGACTTTTGGAAGACCCGATATAAAAGTTGCTTATTAAAACTTTAAATCATCTTGAGAACAAAAAAAATATACACATCTTTTCTTAAAACGAACTAACCTTTCTCCCATGGATATCAATCTGCTCGGGGTTCGCACCCAAGTTGATGAGGAAGTTGTACATGTCGGTGGGGTCCTTTGAGATACCCGCGTAGTGGAGACAGGTGCGGGATTCCTAGAGAGATACATATATTTTTTGGGGTTATTTTTTAAAGCATTAAAAAGGAAATGTTTGTATTTTTAGTTTATATAAATAAATAAGTTCATTCAATAATGATGATAATAAAACTCACGTTGTCACGGAGCTGGATAGCTTCTGGGAACTTTTTTCCTAGCCACTCGAGAGTTCTGCATACGAGTTTTGAGAAAATAAGAAGAGAAAAAAAAAATGTATGAGAAACGTTTTTCGTGAACTTTTAAGATATCAAGAAAAATTATCAAAGTTCTTGATAGCAATCCCTATATACACTGTATAACAATTTCATAAACATAAAGCATAAAATCTTCTTTTTTTTGTCTTATTTACCTCTTCTGGCTGTGGAGCACTGCTTTGTGTGCGAGACCACGTCCGACGGCGTCCCTTGCCAACGCCAACTTTTTGTCGACGAGGGTTTGGAGCTCGCGGACGCTGCCACGGATTACTACGAGAAAAAGAGAGAAATTGAAATAAAATGTTTATAAAAACAGATTTATAGGAGGACAAAAAATTAGGACGGAGGAAAAAATCTTTCACTACAATAACTCACCGGCGTCGTGGATGAGGTCTACCTTGGCCATGTAGCCAGGGATACCGCGGAGGAACGCCTGTGAATCAATTAATTATTATTCTTTCTATAATAGAGGAGATTTTGGGGGCAGGAGTATGTAAACACCAAAAAATTGTATCCATGAATTTTTATTTTCTGTTCATGAACGGTTGCTACGGAACTTTTTTTTTACTGCGAGCTTTGACAGTTGGCCATTTTGTTTAGAGTTTTTTTTTATAGAAATAACCTTAAATATCAGCACTGATTTTTACTGCGGCGACTGCCGCTCTGGCCACTTGTAATTTAATAATGTGTTTTTATTTTAAATGTTTTATTACCTTAACCCTGACATCCGCGGTGGCGTCCATGAGCCCGAGAAGCCTCGCTCCCTGACCCTCCAGCACCACGTTTTCCAGTTTCTCGAGGTCACCCGCCTTTATCCAGTTTCTTATCGTCGTGTTCTGGTTACTGCTCATCGATGAGGATGAGGAGGATAACAGGGCTGTGGGTGTTAGGGGAACATGAAATTTAAAAAAAGAAGATCGGGGCATCGTGAGACTTTAGTATAAACAATGTAATACATACAAAAAAAAGAACGTTTCGACAGTGTAAAAAAAACACTCACGCCTAGGCGGGTTGCTATGCACGAACATCCCTGACGAGTTGATGAGTGAGGTGTAGGGTGTTGGTGGGGGGTGCATGAGACCACTACCTCCGTTCGAGAGAATGACTCCACCGCCATGTTGCTGGGTCTGTTGCTGCGTGTAGGTTGACTGGTGCGTTACAGCCATCATGGCGTCGGTGGACGAGAACGATAACGACGATGATTAGCGTTAAATATTTTTTAGTTCACTTCGTCCGTCCGTTGAAAAAAAAGAAACTTCTTTATAAAAAAATAAAATTCGCAGCGTTCTTGTTGTTTCTTTATCGTTTTCTTAAACAGCGTTTTGTCGTGGTGATATTTTATACTTTACATGACGGAGCCCGCTCCGACGAAGATGACGACGACGCTGCTGATGTTCCTGCTGCTGCTACTGCTGCTATGGAGTGACTGACTCAGTTCATCATCAGAGTTCCTCCTCTATCGTCCATCCACCACCACCACCAAACCAAACGTCGTCGTCTCCTTGTCAACTCGCCTGAAAACAAAAAGCTTGAAGGAAAATTTTGTACGAAAAATTTATTTGGTCAAGTCAAGTGAGAGACTCTGGCACACGTCAGTGAGAGAAAGAGAGAGGTAAAATTTTCGCAATAAGCGGGGAAGAAATATGTATATATATATATATTTTTTGCGGATGGATCGAATGGCGATTATCGATTTTTTTTTCTCTCTCTCTTTCGTTATGTGTCATTTATCGATTTATTTTCTGTTTTCAGTTTTTTTTTCTTCTTCTGTTATTCCTTTCAGAGTCAAAGCAGCGTGTTGTTATGTATTATGAGAATTACAATATATAACGTGGGTTTGTTTGTTGCCGTGTGATGATGATGATGATGATAAGCATAATATGTGGTGAATTTAGTATTATATTGAGAGAGGGGCTTTTTTTTGCGTGTTGTGATCGTGATATGTATGACTCGACTTGCTTTCTTTTACATAAATACACGTTGTTTTTTATTCATTAGATACATCAAACAGCAGAGAGAAAACTCCATTTTATGCAGGTTTTTTTTTGTATATTGTTATGGTTACAAGAAGGGGCCACCTCGCCTAAGGGCTGTAAAAATAATCAGTAGTAATAAAAAAATCGTGCAAAATCTCAACGGAAAATATACACAAATGCGACATACTAACGTGTAACGTACACCAGGCTCAACCTGTTTAAGTTTAACCGCCTTACCTCATCACGTTAACGATGCACGTGTAAAAATCACTAAATTCCGAAATTCTTATATGAGTTATGAGTCGCGCTTATTTAGACAATTTACAGGCATTTTAGTACTTATTGAGAGGTTTTCTTAAACCTAATTTAAAAACGGAGATTTTTATTTGATTAAATAATATGTAGTTTAAAACGGTTCTGTTTATTATTACTATCACTTATTATTACTGATTTAACCTGTCAAAGTAAGTTTGTAGTAAAAATAATTTACGTGGTCACCATTCATAAAAAGTAAATAAATAGTAATTGATTTTCATTCGCAAAATATTTTGGTTTCCTTATTCCACAACCCCTCCCTTTTAACTCTGTTATTATATAGAGAGATTGTACTTATATTAAATTATGAAGCCAATAATCAGTGAGTTCGTTGTGTTAAGTTATAAAGTATTGAAATTTCAAAGCAATTTCAAAAGAATGGCTGATTTCAACTCAACTCGTATGCATTTGTGTATAGATGAAATGTTCGATTGCGTATTATAGACGTGTACATATGCTTGGAAGTGACCGCATAAAAAAATAAGCAAAATATTTTATATTCAAAATTGTGCTATTTTTCCCTTATAATAAAAACGGGAAACTTTGCACACACACCCCTTTATTTCGTCATTTATATAATAAGATTGAGCTACTACTACTTTCTTCTTTTAGTCGTTTGACTCTATATACACGACTGACTGACACATGTCGACGAAGACGACGACGCCGCCAACAACGACGATAAACATGATGATGATGACTTTTATATCCTGCATTTCTAACTAACTAAAATCGATTTTTGTTTTTGGTCAGTAGTATTTACGTTATACGGGTCAATAGTACTATGTAATAGTAGGAGTAGTAAACTTTCTTTTTCCAAAAAAAAATATGCACTACTGCTGTTAATGCAGTTATATTTCGTTTTTCTCGTAAAAAGAAATTGCAAACGTATGTATTTAATATACTACTATGTATGTATTTAACGTTTGTTTTCTTCTGGTTTATATTAGAAAAAAGTGCTGCTGCTGTGGAGAAGAAACACAGAGTGAAACGGAATTTTTTAAGAATGGATATTATGCTATATGCAATTTGGAATTTTTAGTATTTTCTCGGTCGAACGCAGACTTTTGTCATCAAGAGGAGGAGGAAGAGGAGGTCATAAAATACTATTAATTTTGAATGAACAATAATATATGGGTAGTAGTTTAAGTAGTAGTTAGTAAAATGGAGTTATGATGATGATGATGATATTAAAAATTGCAACGTATTTTTAAAAAATAAATAAAATAATACAAATATGGCCACTACTGGTCATAGTACACGTTGTTTACGGATGCATAATAACATATACTACTTGTTTTGTAAATACTAATCGTATTTTTTTCAACAGTTTTTCTTATATGAATACAAATAAGCATGTAGTATTCTGATAAGCATTGTTTTTTGTTTCTATGCATTGTTATCTGTATATATATATATAAAATACTAGCTGACAATAAGCCAGCCTACGCTGGCATAAAGTCAATTTGTCATGGAGTCATAAAGTCGTAAGGTCATAAAGTCACTTGGTAATTTCTTAACATCTACTACTTGTCTACCAGATATGAGTGACATCGACACATCGACAGAATGCGTAAACCGCCAACATTGAAACATGTTTCCCGTTGGCTTC
>VYYJ01004749.1:0-12588 GCA_021029165.1 Cyphoderus albinus
TGATGGAAGCCAACTTGGGAGCGACCTTCCAGCCCCACGGACTCGGTCACTTTATGGGCTGCGATGTGCACGATGTCGGGGGTTACCTCAAGGGTCACCCAGAAAGACCGGGCATTCCAGGACTGAAGTCACTCCGTACTGCGAGGTCTCTGAAAGCTGGAATGGTTTTGACCATTGAGCCGGGATGCTATTTTATTGATCATGTACGCAAAACATAAAAAAATATTTACACAAATACACATTCCTAGAAAACGGAAATGACCGTAATCAATCAAATAATAATAATAATATTGTAAATATGTAGCTGCTGAACAAGGCCCTGGCTGACCCCAAGCTGTCCAAATTCCTCGTTGCCGAAAAAATCCAGCGCTTCCGGGGCTTCGGAGGTGTGCGAATCGAGGATGATGTGCTTATCACTGAAACCGGAGCAGAGCTTCTTAATAATGTGCCACGAACGTAAGTCACATTTATTTGCACGTTGCGTTTTTTACCGTTTCCGCAATGCAATAACCAACTGTACATGTTTTTATTGACGTAATCTCCAGTGTCGAGGAAATTGAAGCCGTTATGGCTGAAGGGAGAAAATTGGATGTTCACGTTCCACAGCTCGAGCTGAAAGCTGGAAAGAAACAGTAAAAGTAAAAATGGTGAAAAAACTGTGTCCAGTCCGGTCCATTCTATCAATTTATATCAGAAACATGAATAGTAATCATTTTTTGATGTGATCGATGATGATGATAATCAAGATCAGCATTTTCAAGTGTCAAGTTTTTCACCTCGTTGCTGTTCTTACTACAATATTATTCCATTTAGAAAAAAAGTGTTTTTTGCTTGCGTACCGTTTTTCGTTTATTAAAAATGTATTTCACATGTATTTTCCTGTCTGTCTCAATTTCAATGGAAATAAAATAATCACGTGATGTTTGTACTTAAATATGTATCAAAATCAAATAGTCGCTTGACGTCATTCCATGAAATCATTATCATATCATAATGATGGAAATGAACCAAGAACGCTCGAAGTTCGCCCCTTTTACAATAAATTCAATATTCAATATCACAACACGACAAGATACACACACCTACTTGGGCAATCAAGCAAAAGTAACGATGAATCATGAATCATGTACTAAATGAAAAATTAACTTAACTGTGCATTTTTAATAAATAATGTATCACATCACCTACAAGGTTAGGTACGTGCGTACCGTTGGATTGGGTAAAGGTCCGATTTATTTTGTTTCACTTCGCATGCTTCCATTTATGGTCACATTCTCAGTATTTACTACCACAACCACACCTGCATCAATTTGGGAATTTTATTCATTTATTGATGATGACACTCACAATTACATACAAATGCAATAACACAATCAAGCTCATAATTAAATCATGACTGACATGACCACTTAGGTATTTTATTTAATTTTAATATAAAGCGAAGTGAACCGGATATAGCTTGATGCTCGCTAATCTGCCTTTCTTGGAATCTTTTGTATGGGGCAAAGTAATAAACCTGTGGACATTATCATCCCATTACTAACTTTACTTTAAGAGAACCTTGATTAGGTCTAATTATGGAAATGTAAATGCACGTTTTTGTTTTGTTTGTTGTTCTAACAATGTTGGTGCTAGTACGTTGATTGTTGCTGGTATGAAAAAGGCGAGAAAGAATTAAAATGCCACATTATATTAAATTACTTTTATTTTAAAAATGGAGAAAAATCAAATGAAGAGCCAAATCTGGAGTTAAAAAGTAAAGTGCATTACGTCCTTTTCATTAATTTGCATTTATAATTTAGGTAGTAAAATGTAATAAAACTAAAATGAAAGGTCAGGAGAATTGTCTTCTGCTTTACGAAATGGAGTGAAATTTAATACATCAACATCAACTGCATATGTATAGTTAACAGGCAAAGTTAGCAGACTGCTCGATGCTCCATTTTTTTGTCCTTCCGTTATCATTGTTATAATACAATAACAATAATAACCTAAATAACGGTTGAAAAAAATAGCGCATTATAACGTAACGTGATGTGAAGCGATGTGGATGTGATGCAACAACGTAAATGGCAATAATGATGGCATTTTGGTTTTGCTCTGGGTCGCGCTTTTTATTGTGCTCGTGAGATTTTTCTCTTGATTTTTCTTTTTCGTCTTCTCTCCTCATGGATAAAGTTAAAGCGAAGTGAAGAAGCTCTGCAATAATATCATGTAATGCAATAATGACCTGACTATGACTCAGCGACTCAGCGATCATCAGTAAGAAGCGGAACAACGGAATTGCCCTCTAGTTCCTCTTTCCCATAGTCATTTTCATCTTGGTCACATCGGAATTTTGCAACCTTTGGAACTTTATCGTAGCTTGGGCAAGATCGAGCTGGCTGTGTTTAGTTTGGTCTCACTCCACATTAAATCACATGAATCGAGCTCCGTTCTCCGTTGTTCCTTCCGAAACGCTGGGAAACATTCTGCTTCTAGTTCTATAAGTCCGAATGCCAAGAGCGAGCAAAAAAAGTCTAACGCAGAGTTTCCAAAAGTGGAGGCTTCTGGCTCGGTTATAATAGTGAAGGGTGACGAGCGGATTACTCAGTTGCACATTGCCTTTCTTGCGCTGAAGAGCTGGACTGGAGCTGGCTACACGCAGCATTGTAATGCAATCTACGTATTTACATACTTGTCAAAGTCGAGTCAAGGAAAGAAAAGAAATTTTTGCACATTTCCAGTTACAGTGTCTACAACGGTTTAACTTAGCTTTCTCCGGAAAAATTTAACTGTGCACACATTCATTCATTCATTCATTATAACGAGGCAAGAGACAAATAAAATAGAACCTTATCTACCCTACACTTCCGCTATTTTGTGTGATTCTGTGGCTCACTCGTGATTGTGATCTATAGCAAAAAAAAAGTTGTAAAAAAACTGCGGATTTTTTTTGTTTAAGGAATTTAAAACTCACTGCGTCATTTGTTTTTCGTGGAAAGAAAAAATCCCAAATCTAATCTCTTTAAACGAAACTAATCTCGGCGGTGGTCTCAGTGGTCAGTGTCATTGGCTTTGGTTGGCATATTTTGTCCCGTTATATTCGAAGAAGAATAAATTCTCAGTTTGAAATTGTTTTAGTCTTCTTGATGCTGATTTATGGTGTGTTGGATGGCCCATTCAGAGATTTTGTGCATAAATCTGAATCACGCTGAAGTAGAAGTTTGTTGAGCTGGGCTGAGCCATGATATGAATGAATGAAACAAAATCTCGCGTTCGCATCGCCTCTGCTTTTCAATCCAAATATGGTCAATAACGGATCATCGTAAAGAATAAACGATCACATCACTTCTCTGTAGAAGCGAGTCAAGTCGAGACCAAGAAGGAGTGAAGAGGCATTTTTCATTTGGGATTGGGATTCAAAGCTCTGTCTAAGTCTAAAGTGGGGAAAAGTGAAAAAAGACCCTTGACACCGGTGACACCAACCAAGGAGAAGTTTTTTTATAACTTCTTAACATGTAATACGAAGTACGTAATATTACCTATAAATACTTAAATAAAACATTTTTGTGGACACAATTTTCTTTTTATTGCCCATCATCACATGAATGGCGTTGTGTGTGCGTGTGTGCATAATAGCTAGATCTAATACAATTTAAAAAGGGTGATCCGAAGCGGATGCGACCCAAGAGACTATTTAATTTTCGAGAGCTGAGGTGAACAAAAAATTGAAACATGCCTAGTGCAGAAAATGTCTTGTCGCATGCATGTCGCATCATAATATTAATAATCATATCAGATCATGATCGTCGAACGGAGGAACGGGGCTTGTAAAGTGCTCAGTTTCAGTTTCAGTCTCACTCATCGCGTCGCATCGGCAGATTGAGGAAACGATGACTCTGACTGACTGAGAGAGAGCGAGCGGATTGACGTAAATGGCTTATCATCATATTTGTCACGAAGATAATTTCGCTCGCTTGATTGCAAGGCTACATACTACTACTTTATTATAACTCAGAACATTCATAACGTGTGCAGTGCGCCACTTTTGCTTCCTACTATCACTAACAAAACAACTTAACTTACCGAGTACTATCAACTATGAATGCTGGTGTTAAGCGAGTAGAGCCAAGTCAAGTCAAATAAAGTCAAGCCACGTTATTAATGTTAGTTTAGTCCGTGCATCACATCTTCATAGTATTATATCGCATCGGTGTCTCCCTCGCATCACCTCACATCATTTCATCACTTTAGTCAAGTAAGACACAGACAAAGTCAAGTTAAAGTCTTTTAGAAAATTCTGCATTTAATTTTTGCATCGTGTGTGCGAGTGTGTGTGAACGAAATCTTTTGGCTCACTCGGCGTCTTCGATAATACTGAGAGAAGCTGGCGAAGCAGAAGCAGAGGTGCAACACAATTTTATTACTTTTCCGTCTATTATTTCTCCCCAGAGTGTTTTTTGCGTGTCGTTACCTTCCCCTACCTTTACCTTTATTACGTTACGTTACAAATAAAATGCTCAAGCAAAATGTTACTGTAGTAGGTGTGTAATATAATAGAACAAGCAGATTCTAGTCCAAACGTCCCTGTTTTTTTTATTAAAATGGAGACATACGGAACGAGACATTGGAGACAATTTTTGCCATCTCATTGCATTGCTATGATCATGAATAAAATATTGTGAACGCCTCGGCCTGCTACTCCAATTTCAAAATTTGTTTGCTTAGAATACAACTGTGAAATGGAATCATCTCAAATCTCACTGTTAAACTCAGTTACGCTTACAGTTACAGTATGTGTCCATTTTCATTTCCATGATATTATCACATCGACATGACATGACGATCATGTCATAGACAAAGCCAACGTCAACATTTTTTCAGTTGTGTGTTGATAGATCAGATCAGATACAATATTGAATACGATGCTGTTAGTTAATCATTTGTATTGGCATTATTGGCAGTGTGCATACAACCTAGAATAATGGCAACGTTTTGCACATCTGTTTAAGAAACGTAGTATTATGATGTGCTATGTAGCACCACATTTTGTACCGGTTAGTTGAAACAAAAGACCGAACCCGACTCTAACTCAGACCCAAAGAAACCTTTTCTGCTGACTTTCATTCTAGTTAGTTAATGGTCCAATAAAATGACGATAACTGTAACGGTATTGTATAGCAGGTGAATCTGCCAATTTGTCTATGTTAATTGGCAATGGCAAAACTGTTTATTTACTTACGTCAATGGCAATGACATCGCATGAAATGAAAAAGAAGATCGAACTGTCATTTTCAAAGTTTTCTTATAAAGTGAGTAATTCGAGTGATAACCAAAAAAATATTTTTGGCAATTTTAATAGTTGGTCACTTCATTGGTCACTCACCGTCAGCCAGCACTGCCAAACTGCCCAACTGCCATTAATCACAAGGTTAGAGTTCTAAATGGAATTTTATCTTAGAATAATATTTTGTTAAGCATGCTGCATTTGTATATAACAAAGGACTTTATCAACCTAAAATTCTGCCATTTATTTGCTTCGAGTATAAAAACGCCTCTGTCCGTTCCGTTTTACGTACATAAAATACGTAGGTGTTATTATTATTATTGTTGTTGATGATGTGCGTTGGTTGGATGAACTTTTTTCATTCTCATGTTTTTCTCTTTTTTCAAGGCTTTCCCACTCTATTGCCACATTACATTATTGCATTTGCAATCACTACAATGAACGTATTTAACAGAAGGATGATTTGATGATGATGACATCTGAATCTGAACTACTCAATGAAACCAAAATCAACAATCTGAACTGAACCAAGTTCATCGGTTTTCCATCTCCATTATCAATTTTTCACGTGTTTACCCAAAATTGTGGATTTGGATTGCGTACACACAGTTTCTGGGAATTTTTCGTGGCAAAAATAAATATGTGTCCGTGATAAAATATTTAAGCCCTGTGTGGTATTTACATGCTACGTAATCAATCAGAATCAACAGAGCAGATTCACTTCCTCAAATCGAATTAGATCAAAGTTTCAGTGACTTTCACAAGATCAAATGAACAGTGTGCAGTAAAGAGTGAGAATGATTCTGCCGAGTGTGACCTTGTGCCATTGAGGAGAGTTCAGGCTCATACATTAAAATAATTTTTGAGTGTCGTGACGAAAATGAATACTGTGATTTGGTGATACAAAAGTGACAAAAAGTGTTGAAAAGGTTAAAAACTTGAAATTCGTCTGGAAATCTCTTTTTTTAGAAGTTGGTAGGAAAAAGACCTGCCCTTGACTTGCTATGATGTGTTCAATGTTTGGTGTCTGTGTGAGTAGGCGCCAGGCGCCAACATCATAACATAACAAAATAACACAAAAACGTGGCCACGTTTTTTTCTTTTCTTCTATATCTGGCGACGGGCGTGTTCACTCCATCCACAGCCACCCCAACTCCCAAAAACTCCGCTCCAGCTCAGCTTTTGCTTATCCACTTGAAAAAATATTCCATTTTTTTCATTATTGCATCAACACCAACACCAGCCAAAAAAAGATAAGGACAAAGGAAAAAAATAAGAAGAATGCACAAACACGTGCGCTTTTGGTTGTGGCCTGGCCCTGGAACATGAAACTAAATGTAATAAGAAGAAAAGATGAAGAAATGTGGAGAATGAAAAAAATACATAAAAGGAATCGTGATGAGCATCATCGCATCGCATCAGCATCATAATAGCTTCGTTTCTTCATATGCCTCTCTGTGAGTGTGTAGCTCGTGATCATCTATGCCCTCACATTTCGCACACAAAACAAAGTAAGACGATGAGCGAGCGTCACCCTGAAAAAAACTCAAATATTTTGATGACTTTTTAAATTAATAAGCGTCTGTCATCATTACTACACAGAGTTGAGTGTAGTCATAACTCTCATAAATGACCAAAGACGATTTTTAGTGAGTGAGTGTTTGAGTGAGCCACTGAGCTGAGCTGTGCGCACATACATTTACAAACAACAAAGAAAAAATTAAGTCGAAACTTCTTCAACTAAACCGAACCGCCACCAACGTCGAGTTTTGCATCGTCATCAGAAAAAGGATAAAAAGGCAATAAATTTCATCTTTCATCGTTTTCCTTCATTTCCACATCCCCATCCCCATTCACATCCACAGCCACATCCACCTCCCGTGGACCGGAGCCATTTCAAGACTCCCTTGTTAATTCCGCAACATGAAAACACAATTAGTTAATAAGGCTATTAAAATCGACTAAACTGGATAACAAGCGCGGAATGCGAATGGAACGTAGCAGAATTTTTAATATTTTCATCGTCGCGACACCTAAACGTTTTTATGGATCTGGAGCATATTGTACACAAACAACAACAACATCACCAAGATAAGCCTGGTGGAAATGGATAATGCAGAGTAAAATAGAGTAAGGCAGAAGACAAGTCTGTCTGGTAACTTTCCACAAGTCAATTAGTTACTAGCTAGTAGCTACTGCGGCAAGGTTATTTTATTTAAGAATGTCTCTTCGGTGAAATTAAAGTCAACTTCGAACGAACCACGCACAAATACAACAATTTACTTGGGCATCTAGGAAAATTATCCAGAGTGTGTTTACTCAATGCACACAATTTTATTTTTATTATCGGCTGAAATGTCCCACGTCCCACATGCATTCATTATGATTATTATTATGTCTACCTTTCAAAATTAATCCCTTGTTGATTCAGTTAAGCCAACAAGGTCGTTAAATTCTTAGCGTTAAATTCATAGCTTAAAACTATTAACTTAGCCAGCCATTTCGAATTGTAATGGTCGAGTGACAAAACGAAGCAGGAAAAAATAATCATTTTCCACACTGATTAGTAAAATGCGATTTGTGGACAGAATATTATTATCAAAATAGTAAATTTAACTCGAACTCGAGGTCTAGCTAGAATATAAATTTTGGACTGACTATAAATAACGATAATTAAATCTTAGGCTCTCACAATCACAGTAGTTAAGCAGATAACTTTTGTGATGAGTAGAATGGGGCAACCTGACTTAGACTTGTGTGATGGTAAAAGTAAAAAGAAAAAGGATGAATCAACTGAAACCGAAAGAGAAACAACTCCCACTTCCGCTCCACTTGCACAGTTGACAGCAGACAGTTGCAGGGAGAGAAATGAGTGTTCCAACGTAACATTACCGTTACCATCTCCCAGTACTCGAGTAAATGACACGGAAGATGATGATCATGAAAATCTCGGTGAGCATGAGAATCATCCGAATGAGAGTCATCACCCACGCCTTGGCTCCACGGAGTGCAGCTGCAGTGGTGACAATGTGAAAAATAATAGCCAAGAATCTGGCTTGAGCAGTGGTGGTGACGGTGATGTGTCGACGAGAAGCCTGAGCTCGTCCGAGTCTTTCTCGGGAAGTGAGGACATTTCCCCGAAATCGAGTAGAAAAGAGCCAGTTACTTCTCCAGTGGAAATTGAGGTTGAAGAGGTTGAAACTGGACAAGATTGTGGACACGTTGAAGTTGAGGGCGAGATTGGGAAAAATAAAAAGTCTGATGAAAAAGATGAAGCTGCGGATAACGATGATGATGATGACGAAGATGATAAAATAGATAAAATGTCTGAAACCCCGTGTGGAGCAGGAACTGGAGAGAGTTTTTCCTCGAAAATGGGGGATGACGAAGCCGGAGGAAATCGACCCTCCCGGGAGAAAAAGAGGGTTTTCGGACTGCCTAAATTCAACCTGAACAAACTATTTTCTCCTGCTTTCACTACTCGCGCATTAGGAGCCGGCGCCTCGACTTCCTCGGGAGGTGCCACTTCCGCTTGTGACGCTTCTTCATCTTCATCATCGCATTTTCACCGCTCCACCGAGAGACTGAATAACCAGATAAGCACTTATTTACATCCCTCTACCTCCACCTCAGGTCAAGGGTCACAGGGAACAACAACATCTCTACTCTCCTCCCAATCTCTTGGAGTCGTCTCCAAGTCCAGCTCCGAGTCCAACATTTTGATGTGCCATAACTCCCTACGATAACCTGACTGATGACTTGCCCTCATCACGGAGCACCGACTCCAGCTGTATGCGACCCACAACCGCGTCAGACGATCAAGTCCTGGATAGTCACTGTCACCATCATCTTCATAATCATCAAAGTTCCCTGGAAGAATTTCCGTGCCGGTGCTGCTGCTACTGTTGCTGTTGCACGAGCAATGGAACTTGTGACCACCATCCTGGAGGCGGAGGGCAAAAACTGGTGAGAAAATGTGGTGCGACAGGAACAGGAAGCAATTGTAGCAGTCGGTGTAGCAGCAGCCCGGCAACCATTGGAAGAAAACTTGGGCACAGCGTGGAAACCGGAAATGTGGATGCCGAGGGGAAACCAGATAGAGGACTTGGAGGATGATGATGACGATGATGTTGAAAATGACGAGGATGACGACGATGATGATGATGATTGCGACGATGTAGAAAATGGCTCCATTCAGGAAACGAACAATAATAACCAGCAAAGAAGACGCAATAATGATTTTACGGGAGAAAGTGAAAGTAGCGGCAATCCAAATAACGCGTTGACATCCTCCTCCAGAATGGGAACCTCTTCTGCTCTCAAGAACAAGATCGGAGTGGTGCGAAACAAAATTGCGGGTGAAAGTAAAAATTACGTTGTAGAAGCAGCAGTAAAGGAGAAAGTGGACTTGGGGAAAGTTGCCGCCTGTGGTTCCAGTTCCCATGTTCATGATCGCCGCTGTAACAAAAATCGGGACGCAACAGCAATGGGAATGGTAGTGGAGTGCAGACGCAATAGTTGTACTTGTAAGATGAGTGGCGGTGAAAGTTGCACAGGAAATGGAGTTAGTGTGATGGGTGAAAGCAGTGAAAGCAGCGGGCGGATGGGAAATTGTTCGGAGAAAAATGCTCCCTCACCGTCGAGTTCCAACTCACCGTCGCCATCATCGTCTTCATCGACAGCGTCTTCATCTTCCGCTTCAGCAGCTTGCTCTTCTAGGAGAGAAGCCAATAATAATAGTAGTAATAATAATAATGGTGAAAACAGTGAAAGTAGTGGTGAAAGCATTCACGGTGGTGGTGCTAGTGAAAGTGGTGGTGGTGGTTGTAGTAGCAGCGGTGGTGGTGGTGGTAGTGCTGCGATGAGTGCTACAGCCTCGTCTTCATCTTCATCTTCTTCGTGCTCCATCTCCTCCTCTGCCGCTTCCACGACAAGCCACGGTCAGAAGTTTAAACTGCTTAGCGATGGCGATGTTCAAGTGTGTCGAGTGAAGCATGGGAAAAATCTTGTAGACAAGGTTATTGGTTCCAAACTTTTAAGGAGATGGGAAACTCATCATCTGTATTTCAATGATGCGTGCATCTCGTCGAAAACGGTAAGCAGGCTTTTTATTACAATATTATCAACATCGCATCGTCTGCATCTGATTATATTACGATACGCTACGTTTCATCGTAGTCTCCATGTTTATTGTTCGCTGGAAAAAAATTTTTTGGAACTTTTCGCTTGAGCCGACGAACCTTCGTTCGTTCCTGGAAAATTGGAACATGAGCTCTTGAAAGAGTGAAAGCACAAGGGTACATTATGCATAAGTATACATACGTCTGCACCTAAAATTCTACAGAAAATAACTAATAACTGCTTAAGTAACTTCGGTATCTCGTCAACAACAGGATGGAAAATGAAAAATACTTTAAAAGGAAAAAAAATCTTTCAATGATTTCGACAAGAGCTGACTGAGCTAAAGTTCATGCTCCAGTCAAATCCAGCTTCACTTTTGCTTTCTTTTATTCTCCTTCAGAATAACAATTTATGGCCAAAAAATTAATCTTTTTTGGGGTTCTTTAAAAAACCCATTATATTATTATTTACTGTTACATACTACAACGTACGATCTTTACTTACTTAATTTGACATGGATTCAAGGAGAAACGGAAAGGTAAAAGTAGAAAGCATTTTACTTTAGAAATTGAGTGAAGAAGAGATGGAAATAATGGCGGAAGGGAAGATGAGAGGAAGAATGTAGAAAAAAAATCATTCTTGTCTTCTTGGAGTATCGCATCTCAGCATCACATTATCATCATCATTATTATCATTGTCAGAGCGAAGCCAATGCAAAAGCAGGGCCCTGACAGAATGGAACATCCGATCCATCTGAAGCATCAGTGATATGGGATAATTTAATATTCATGTCGGACGAAAAACCGTAAGCGTGAAAGAAAGTCAAGTAGAAAGTGAATGACAGGGGTACGCTCGATACAGAAGACACACTGAACTTTAAGCTGATGCTTTTCCACTGAAGATTATTATTTTATAATACGTAGAGGTTCGAGTTCATTCAAAAATGGAACTGCAACATCCGTCCCATCATCGTATCATTCATCATGAATTACGATGCATTGCTATTGCTGGATTTTTTATTCCGCTTTTTATTCTTAGAAATTGTAGAAGCAAGGGAAAATTTAACTATTGATCCATACAATTTTTATGATGATGATTATGATGAATTTCATATTCTTTTTATGATAAGTAAGATGAATGACGTTCGGTCGTCCACTACTTTCAACATTTGCTTTATGCTGATTTCTGCCAGTTATTATAAGTCGTAATAATAACGATCCCGGATCCCCGTTGAAAAATTGAATTTGTGTGTGTATGAATGATTCCAAAAATAAATTGTGAATTTCTGGGCCTTCAAAAGTGCTCGAAAGTTTTTTTTTGTTATTGATGATGACGTGCTATGATGATGATGATGCTGAGATGACATGACTTGAAAAATGTGTCTTTTTACTGTTACTGTTACATTACATTCAGTACTTGAAACGAGTGCATTTTGAGATTTTTTTTGCTGAGAGGAGATTCATTTCATGGCAGCAATGGTAATATATCGTGGCATGAAAACTCTCGAAAAGTGAAAAACGTTGCTTAGCTTATCATGTCATGTGGATGGAGGTACGTATGTACATTTTGATTTTGATTCAAGTTCAGCGAATTTCATCTGCGTCACTTGTCATTCGGAGACAATCATAATCACCATTTTTCCTACTTCTCATGTCATAATCACACATACACTACATAAATATCAGGCAGTAAGAATTTTATTCCGATTGCATTGATTTTCAGATTTCCAGTCTAGTCAAGTCGAAAATCTTTTCTTTCCTTTATAGTATCAAACCACAATCTTTTGGATTGAACTGGCTGAGAAACCGACTAAAACCGGTTATTAAGTTGCTAAATGTTTTCTTTCCTCACTGAAAATTGAAAAATTTCCCATGGGTGTTATTTTAATAATGGCACTCACTCCCCCATTGATCGACACATTGGCCTCAAGACATACTTAAATATCGTCGATTTGAGAGAATAAAATCGATCACTGCGCGTGGTATTGGTTTGTAGTGTGGGTGTGGGACGGGTAGGTAGGCGTTTGTTAGTGATTGCGTTAAATACGTTGCGTTTCGCTGTTATACACAAAAGATTGTTGACACTTTAAATCCTTTGCTTGCGTAGTGAAATTATTCTTGCTCAAGGTGGGGATTTTATTTTGAGTTTGATTTTGACAAAACCAAAAAGACTTTGGTTTTGGTGTTGATAGACTTGAT
>VYYJ01004750.1:0-12582 GCA_021029165.1 Cyphoderus albinus
TGACTTTGTTAGAACGTTAGGGTCTACCGTACCTTTTATAGTAGCTTCGACTTTTGTGCAATTAAAAATGCTCCGCGTTACACCTACAGTTAACTTATCTTATTTAGTCAATTGAGTGGAGTGGTGGGATTAAATTAAAATCGAGTTGTGTCAAAAACTCAATTAGAATTTAAGTAAATTGACGCAAATCAGTCACGTACTGTAAGGAAGCATTGACTTTTATTATAAATGACTTTAGTTAATGGTTTCTAACCTGCGTCCAGACTTTCACAGTTCAAACTTCGGATTTATTTTTTGAGGTAAAAATGCTACATTTGACTTTCATTCATGAAATCAAATTATCTTACTGCTGAACCATTGCAGGTCTCATCACTCATGTTATAAAATGTTTTACATTTGTTAAATGTATTTTATTGTCTGTGTCTACAATTGTGTCGCCAATTGATAAAACATGTACAATTGACAAGCACAAAGCACATGACGCAGGTTAGAAACTTGTCATTTTATAGGTAGATGTTTTCCGTACATTTCCATCGAATTACGTCCACCAAGGATTAAGAATTGATGGATTGATCGACGGACATAGCAGCAAATGGAATGGATTTATCATGAGAGCCTTTTGCTAATTTTATCCGATTGAATTAATTATTGATGAGTTTATCATAATATTCTCATTTAATGTCGCTTGCAATGATTATAATAATTGTCATATTTTGATCAAGTTAATCTATCTTAGGGAAATAATTAGATCTACTGCGTGCATAATTTTTCATTTTACGTCAGAAAAGTAGATTAATGGATGTCCAGTTAAAATAATAAAACAATTGTTAAATCCCTCATTAGAAAAATTCAGTTTAGTATTTAATGCCAATAATGTTTTTAGCGGAGAGTAAAATATATGGTTTTTTCAAAATGGTGTACTTCCGAAAGATGTAAAAACTAATGAAAAGACAAACATTTCACGTAGTTTATTGGCGTGTAAGTGCAATAACTTCTTTTTTTAATATCAACTTTTGCTTCCTAAATATCTACATTCATCAAGTGCTGAAGTGGAGACGAGAGACACACCTGCGTAAAAATTTGTACGTATTCAATCAAGTATTTACGTCAGACGTCACATCTGAATCCCAGCATGTTATCGGTGCCAATCAATCTGGCGTGACTTGGAACTTGGAACAACTCTGACTATAAAATGCGTTCGACGTTCCATAAGGTATTCAGAAAAAAATCATACCTCCATCAGTAAAGTTTAAAAGCAGGATTTTGTTACCATTTATTATTCATTTTTTTCAAGTTTACTTTAAAGGTCCGACAAAATGGCAGGTCAATTTTGCATTTTACTCTTGGTCGTAGCCATCGTTCTTCCAAACTCCATTCAGGGGGCTGCGGTCGACCTAAAGAGCCGCTTCACTTACATTGGCTCTCACAGACGCATCACTGTGAACTCCGATGGAAGCAGTTCTGTGTCAAACAGTGATTACTACAAAAGTAACAACAATGTAAGCAAATAAATGTTTTTGATATAAACCTTTTACTGGTCAATTTGTACGATAGAGTAATAACAAATATTTGAATTCATCAGGCTGAATGGGAAACTGCTGCTGATGACTGCAAGGACGTTTTTGATGCCTCCCTCGTCTCCCTTGAAACCCCAGAAGAAGTTGCCGAGTTGGACAGAATTCTTGCAGAGAGTGGAGATGCTGCCACTTTGTACTGGAGCGGAGGAAAATACGACAGCGCCAGCAAGAAATTCAAGTGGGTCGGTGGCCAGGAAATTGACACAAGTGCACCGTGGGAAGCTGGTCAACCAGCACTTTCCAACTCGTATGAGCCGAGTTGTTATTAGAACCACTGAAGGAGTCGGACTCAGGTCAAGGTTTAACACAGAGACCGCCCGATACATCTGCGAAATTTCATAAATTCAAAAAAAGGATGATTCTCAATTAAAAAATTTTTTAAACACTTTAATGACAATTTCTATCAACAATTAAAATAAGTTATGCAAACATAAATAAATTTATAATTATGTACATTATTACAATTTAGAACGGCTTGTGTTCATTCTGTCTGAGGTGTTATCTCAAATGTTGACATTGATTTCAGAATGAATACGAAAAGAAAAACAAGTAACAAATTGGTTTTCCTTTTTTGACAACGTATCAATGGTTAAGTGGGCTCACCTTCTCTTCGCTAATACCAATATGTACAGAGTACAGACAAATAGATTTTCGAACAAGCCGAGCCAAGAAATTCCCTATCATACGTTTTGATCAATCACCTTTAATATTAATGAGCCCATCCATTTTTGATCTCTGAATAATTTGCAAATATTTATTCATTACACGAACTATTAAATGACCCAGTACCAATCACTGGCTATTAGTCAGTTATACTTGAGAAACATGCTACATTATTTTTATTTATCGCTCTACAAACTTCTCTAACTACTCAAAACTTGATATGAATATAAAAATGTCAATGATGCCCTTGCGTCGCTTTTCTATCTATCTGGCACCTGATTACATTATTACCAATTACTACAATTATCAATCATCTTTGCTTTTGTCTTCGATGAGTGTTTAAATATGTATATAATATTCAAATTAATAATGCTTGTGAATAACTAACTCTTCTTGTAATGTAAACAAGAAAATCGTCAAAAATAGATTTATTGTTCTAATTTTTTAATTCACCCGTTACTCTTTGAAGTTGAACGAAATGAAGCGAACGCAATTAAATAGTTACAAATATTCTTGTACATTTTTAGCCTTCAACTAGTTTAATAATAACCGTACCTTCAAATTTTGGTTTATTACTATGTATTTACTAAATGCATTATTATCGTTAATAACCTCATTTAATCTATCATTTTGAGTGATTTCTAGGATGACATGAATGACAGTGATTTTTGGATAGGGCCGTGTCACATTAAAAATTGTTTGTTTAAATACCATTAAATATCACACAATTAAAATAGGCATGGTCCCTTTCACTGATTTTTGTAATCAACATAGAACAGGAGCTTTTAGGGAGCCAATTAATTTAGAGAACCAACAAATGTTATTTTTGTATTTGTTGTGTTTTTAAACTGATTACTGAGTGAGCCACGCCAAGTTATTTTGATTCATTATTTAACCTGTAAAAACAATGAAATGCAATACAAAATATTTATGTTTGTATTTATTTGTGGGGTAATGTGATACAAGTTAAATTTTTCATTCGTTAAAACCAAATATTATTTAATATTAATTACTTATTCTTCGATTTTGTTAATAGACACAAAATATCAAAGTTCTTAAGCGCCTCTCTCATATTATCGTACACTGTAAGTCTGTGTTAGGATTTAGGACCGGACCACCGGACTGTTTTTTTTATACTTAATTGAAAAATGATCTTTGATTACTGCAGAATGGAATCTAATTAGAAAATTGACTACGTGGGTGAAATAAGTTACACACAATAATACAAAACTGACCTTCTTGATAACGATCTTCTTCAAACTGAACTGAGTAGCCGCCGCCGCCGCTCACCTACCTACAGTTGTATGTGATTATGCGAGACCTCTCCTGCGCACCTTCGTGTTCCTTAAAAATCGTTTTGAATTTTAATTTACAAGAGGATCATTAACAAAAATTATAATATAATTTTAACAATGAGAATGAAATGAAAGCAATGAAGAACAAAGGTTGAAAAGTAATAGATCATCTTAATAACATTTGCTTACTCTGCTTCATTTGAACGTGTTCTTTGATTACACCATGTGCTCCATGCCAAAATCGAGCCAAGTTCTCATAAATCAGAACGATTTGCATGATTGAAAATAATGGACGTGGACAACACACACAGTACACACCTTACATACATACGTCCGTCCCTGGTGCCAACTAACAAAAGTGTCAACTTCATTTATGATCAAGATCAATGATACGATACGAAATGATGCGATAACAAAACACGGCGACACAATCAAAATGACAATGACAGCGAACAACAATAATAATTTTATAATGTATGTTTAAATTATTAAACATTCCATTCACATCAACAATCAACAATGTGGAGCGAAATTTTTTGTTAACCTTACACTTTGAACAAAGAATTGTCTCTGGGGCCAATTTCTCAACCCTTCTTTTTACCTACGTACCTAATTTCGTTTTATCCTTCTCTTTTGAAATGGAGAAGCACCATCCCTAAAAAGTGAACTTGTCTCACTTTGATTTTCATCAATACACATAATTTAGCGATTTGTAGTCTTCCACAGGTAATACGAGCAGATCGTACATTGTTACATTGTCTCACTTCAGAATTACTTAAGTGCATATTAAATGAATTTCATAAATAAAACGCCGACGAGACAAGAAACAATTTCGCATTTCATTGTTGCGAGAAAACAAAAGTCGCATTTGAAATCGTCGACGATGAGGGGGGCAGAAGAGAAAAAACCTGTTCCTGCTTTACAAATACTTTCATGCTCACCATACTACTGAAGTTTATTCATTTTCATTACCTAAACTATTTATTAAGTACCATTACTTAAACTATTAAAGCGTTATAGGTATTGTTTATCACATCCTATTATTATTATGCCTGTTACAGTTTCGATCAAGTAGTTGCATAAAACAATCGTTACTGCATCGGTTAGTCGGCTTCGGCTTCAATTTTGTTATTTATGTATTAAAATAAAAAAATGTAGGCTAAGCATTATCATTAACATTTACAAATAGAGATATTATAGCGCATTCATTAAACACTACTACAAACAGATTAAGTTACTTGCTAACAAATTCTGAAATAATTATTTCATTTTAAATAGTTTGCTTTATTTTTATGACAGTACATGACCAACCAAGTTGGCGACATAATTTTTGTTCAGCATTTTTATTTCTACTCTAATAATTATGTCGCACTTTGCCATTTTTCAATGCGTATGGTGCAGTCTTTTTTACAAATTCCAAGCTGCTGTTGTAGTTGTAACGCAATAAGACATTCTTCAGATGACTAATTGACTCACCTGCCACCCATTCACCATAAGAATGAAAATGACCACACCACAAGAGAACAGAACATGAACAAAAAGTAAAATCCATGATGATATAATAGTTTTTATTTATGAGAGTGAGAATATAAAAATCTACGCATGTAGGTTGGGCTAGTCCTGCCCGAAGTGTACGCAATAGCGCAATACACACGAAATAAAAAGTATCTCATTGTCAAAATGTAACATTTAAACTTTAACAACTCAACTTAAAAGTGCCGTTTTGTACAAATTAAAGTGCTCAGATTGCGTACGTGCTCTTTTTCACCCCGTTTTTATTAAATAATGAATCACTTACGTACGAAGGTGGCGGAGATGCCAACAAAAAAGATTGAAACCGTATCTTATCTTATCTTATCGAACTTCGAGGTACTTGCAACTTGCAAAAATCTTTGCAGTTTTTTCGGCTGATGCAACCATTGCACCCTTTGACAGGAGAAAGAAGTCGAAAAAAATTGTGTTGTTTTAAACTCACCTGCTGCTGTGGCTCAACAAGGAGTCGCAAAAACTTACGCCTCGCGCTCCATTTTGATTGAACATTATTCGTAAGAATTTAATAACCATTCAGCAACTCAGTGCTACTGCAGTTAAAAATAATAAATAATACTAATCAAACTCAAAACGGTGTTTAACAACATTTATTGTAGATGTTAAATTTAAATGTATGCTTTACTGACTTGCCATCGCCAATCTGAAGAATATTTCGGCGATAGAGCGAGATAAAGGGACTCTACTGGTTTATGATGTGACAACACACAAAAATTCAAACGAAGAAGGGGCTACACCCTCTTTTTGTTAATAGAATTTATTTAAGTGACCACATCACAAAACATCACAGCTTTATTTGGAGCTACCAAAAATTATATCGGCTATATATCAGCATATTAAAGTGTAATTAGCATCTCTGAGATTATATTATGTATAAATATTATATAATCTTTACTCCGTACTAACATTGCACTTGTTAAGAATTTGGTTTGTGTCAACTGTCTTTTTATTGGATGATCAGGTCACAAAAGAGCTTTTTGTTTGCTTCATTTAACTTTGCTGTAAAAGAATGGAGACCCTTTCCTTTACCTTATCCACATGGCCACAAGGGAATGACTTGAATGAATGAATGGAGCAAAAGCGACTCAAGTTTATGAAATGCGTATAAAAGGACTTGCAATTATTGAGCAAGCAATAGATCCACTTCTTACCTGAGCTTGTAAGCACACGCACTCAAAAAGTGACGCAAAAAAGTTTATTTTTCATTAGAAACAGTTATCAAAAATTAAGCAGTGAAAAATGATAAAGGTTACCCTATTCATTGCACTTTTCGGTGCTGCCGTTGCCCTTCCTGGAGCTCCCCTTGCCTACTCTGCCTATGCTTCTCCAGCCGTGAGTTTCATATTAACTTTTAAAAATTATTCAATTGTTATAATGATTTTTTTTTCTGGGAACATATTTTAAAATGTTTTTTAAATACTAGGCTATTGCCAGTCCAGTGTTGCGTGCCGCTCCCGTTGCTCCAGTGTTCCGTGCTGCAGCTCCAGTTCTTGCCAAGGCCGTTGCTGCTGAGCCATTCGATCCCAATCCACAATACAACTATGGATATTCCGTTTCCGATAGTTTGACCGGTGACTCCAAGAGCGCCCACGAGACCCGTGACGGAGATGTCGTCAAGGGCCAATACTCCCTAGGTTAGAGTGAGATATAAAGCAAACACATTTAGACGAGATTTTGGCAGAGTTGACATTTCTCTGAATTATGTTTCATAAATTCAGTCGAACCCGATGGCGCCATCCGTACCGTTACCTACACCGCTGACCCTATCAACGGATTCAACGCCATTGTTGAGCGCACTCCAGGCGCGGCGCCAGCAGTAGCTGTCCCCGTCCCAGCTATTCGTGCCTCCCCCGTTGCCATTGCTCCAGCATACCGTGCTCCAGTAGCGTATCGCGCTGCCCCAGTTGCAGTTGCCGCCCGTCCAGTGGCCTATGCTGCGGCACCTGTGGCTCGTTACGCCGCGGCACCTGTGGCCCGTTATGCTGCGGCTCCTGTGGCTCGTTACGCTGCTAGCCCAGCTATTGTGTCGACGACATTCGGGTCACCTGTAGTAAACTACTCCTACTAATGATAAAAAACTCCCCTTTCCCAAAAGTCTTTCCTATCTTTCAAATTTGATTTGCTCAAATTCACTTTTTATTTTCTGTTATCTTTTCGTTCTTGTAGTTGCATATTACCCCGTATTCCTGCTTTTGCTGACCAGTCATAAGTATACGCAGCAAAAGTATTGATTCTTGTTGACCTTTTCTTTTCTTGCAAAGAGCTTTTGTCTCGTTGTCCGGATTGTGTGTGCCATATTTAAGAAATGTATTTATTAATGTTCTGGTTATAAGTTGATATTAGAGTGTAAGTTATTGTGTGAGATTGATTTATTTCAAATGCATGAGCATGGCTGGATTGTTTGTATAGTTCTGTTTTTAAAATGGCCAATTGATTTTATACAATAAAAAGCTTTCTCTTATACAAATAATTTTGTTTCTTGAACTCTACAACAGTTTATATTTCCATTCATGCCATTGGTGATTCAGGAAAACAAAACATGAAAAGTGCTCTCTTTGATTTATGCTTGATAAAAACAACCTGTGAACTGCAATCTGTCTCCTCATATAACATATAGTAATAGTACTTTATTGTTTCATTCAACTTTTGAGTACTTAACATTTTAACCGTATCAAATGAAGGCTAGGTTGTAATAATAAAAATGTGGTTTACTTTTCTACATAATGTAATGTTATGTGATGTTGTTATTTTAAGCGTCATAAATTATCGTAATCGTCAAGTGGTGTTTAATCAGTCAGTCGAATCAGTCATCAGTTGTTCCACCGAAACATGTAATAACTTGTCGGATGTACCATTTATCTGTAGGTCAGACTTGTGTGATAATGCAATAAAAGGTACGTCATCATCAGTCAGTCTGTGCATCAATCATGCGTAACTTTTACAGTCTGATGTCGTCTGCCGTCTGTCTGTGACTTGTGTATAAAGATATAAATATGTAAATACTATGTGCTACACGCACAAAATGTCCACTAATTGCACCCACATTAGGTAAAGAATCAACATGTCTAATTAAGTATTATGTACAGTGTACAGCAAACAGCAATGTCTTATCAAAAATGTCCGCGTTCTGGTTTATTATAGCACCGCGTCACTTGTCATACACAATAGAAAATCTATCGTTTTGT
Source organism: Cyphoderus albinus (assembly GCA_021029165.1). Lineage (NCBI taxonomy): Eukaryota > Metazoa > Arthropoda > Collembola > Entomobryomorpha > Paronellidae > Cyphoderus > Cyphoderus albinus. The sequence continues at coordinate 8,269 of VYYJ01004750.1, forward strand.
CCGAGACCAAGTTTTATTTACACAACCAGTAAAATTCATAAATGCCGAAATTTGTACTCTAAGTCCCCCTTTAAATCCATGTAAATGTTACGTCAGTTTAAACGTTGTCATTGTCATTGTCAAAGTCAAAAAATATAAATAGCATACCTTTACAAAGCATTTAATTAAACGTAGCGAAGAATTATAAATCCATTGGAACAGCCGCACTTTTTTTGCCCTTTCTCGCCACCTGAGAAACCCTGTAAATCAGCTCTGGCAAATCTTGCATTCTGATAATGAACGGCAGCGTTGGCGCTTCTTTCCCTTTCAAGGCGTCGCAAACCGGGTACAACTTCTCACAGTTGTTTAGATTTCGACCGTAAAGCCCCGCAGATTCAATTTTGCTACTCAAACTCATTTCATTTTTGATCGATTTGTCAAACTTTTTCTTTCTGCTCTTCCGCGACGAAGGTGTGGTAATGGTAATTGAACTGTTGCCATTGCTAATCTTTAGTGCTGGAGGACGCTTCTCCAGAAGCTTGATGATAGCGCTTGAAATTCTTTGCGCCACAGCTCGACCAAAACTTCCTAGTTCAGCCACTAACACTTTGTTAGCCATGCACACACCATGAAATGTGCAGTCCAATGGTATCAGTCCATCCTTTGCGTGTGCGACCGGGGTTAGAAGGGGCAAAATTGCTTTGAAAATTCGTTCATTCCTTTCTTCTAACTCGGCATTTGTATCTTCGAATTCCTCCATTGATCTTTTCCGCCTGGCTGGAGGAGGGGGAGGAGGAGGAGGTGTAGGAATAGGTATTGCAGTCGTGGTTGTGGTGAACTGGAGAAGCACATTACTCAGTAAGGATAACAGTCCCAAGAGACCTAGTAACCCGATTGCATTCGTGTTCACTTTGCTTATTGGTGGTCCCCAGCCCCAGCCCCCTCCACCTCCACCATGACTATCGTCATCATGGCTTTCCTTCCATCCCGCAGCGGCAGTCACAGAGTCAAAATCATTGACACCACGATGTCCATCTCGTTCTCGGCCTTCTCTGAAGCTACTTCCATGAGGACGATAATCTCGGTCCCGGAAGTGATCCCGATAGCCGTATCGATTGCTCCCATTACCGTGACTGCTGTACGAGGAAGAGTACGGGAGTGAGGAATGTGACATGTGCATGGCTCTTTCTCTCAACTCGCGAACTCGATCTCGCTCATAATACGGATACGTGTCCAGCAGTGGGCTTGTGTCTCGGTAGGCGTATACGCTATGTGGGTAATAACTGGATGGAACAGTGGCAGGATATAGGGCGTACGCGGGGTAAGGATCATAAAATCCCGTTTGCTTGTACCCATTTATACGCATCTTTGAAGGACTGTAAGCACTGGCACTAGCCGCCATGTATTTCTGCATTGGTAGGGGATCCTCATCGTACCCAGATCCCGCTGCTGTGAGAGGATCAATACTGGACAGTGGTGACAGAATAGGTGACTCACTTGTGTCTAAAAGGTCACGATCACGATCTCGATCACGGTCCCGATCGTGGTCACGGGAATCGGAGTGGTGCCCGGCGCGAAATTGTGCTGAAATTAAGTCTCCCCGGTCTCGATCTCTTTGGAGGCGAGTGTGAAGAATTCTCTGGCGCAGATTACTGCCGGAAGTTGGTGATGAGGTTGGCGAACTGTCCCCAACGTCCATCTCACTGGAAGACCCTGTGCGTAAAGAATGCACTGTTTTTGGCGAAGAAATCAAAACCATGAAACATACCCACAATACTGATAATTCACAAGATTTTTGAGACATGATGAGTAAGAAGCTCTTAAATAAGTCCTTGATTCGTAAGATTCTTGATCTTGTGGACTGGATCAAGTCAGGAATTGATTTGATAAGCGTTAAACCCTGTTATCGTGATATTTATAAAGGAAATGGGAGCGCGTTTATAGTAAAATCAGTGGAGCATTAACTAAATAAACTGTTATGAACAATCTTCACAATTTTTTGTCCTTGACGGAACTGTTTAAACCAAAAGCTACCTCTATAATGTGCTTGGTTATTTTTTGCAGTCATTTTATACGGTCGAATTCATCATCATTTTCCTTAGGGGCGACATTTTTCAAAATCAATAGTAAAAGTAGAGATGTTGGGAAATAATATCATCATCTTCGGAATTAGTTGTGTCTGTGTAATCGTTTAGGTTATGGTTGTTGCATATCAAATCCCATCAAAAATGACAAGAAAATCATTATTGCTAATAAAAAAAGCAGCCACGCGCCAATTTTCTTGGGTTCATTCTAAAAATAATTTTTGCAGTCTTATTGAGTTCTGGTTGACACACATTTACAGAGACGACATTGCGACATGGCATTTCTGAAGACCGCAGCTTAACCGTTTTAATAATTGAAAAAATGCCTGGTTTACTGGTTTTGGGAGTTTTTATCTAAAAGGTATAATTTTGCGGAGCATCCCAGATTAAATATTTTCATTTGTGAGAATTGATTTTATGTTGAACACCCGAAACTATAAACTCTCTATAAACTAGTTTTTAGAGATAAACGTTTAGTTCTTTGCTTTACGGACTCTGAAATTGACTTCCCAGAATCTCAACCTACAAAACCGACTGAACACTTTTAAAATCCAATTTAACGGGTAATTTATACTTCTATTAAAATAGGTGATCGCGTAAATAAACAACAAGAGCAGTAAATACGAATTGCTGCTTACAAGGTGAACCGATCCAAAAAGAACAGTTTTGTCAAAGTGTTCAAATCAAACCTGAAAGTGTATTATACTTTAGTTCATATTTCACACTCATCAATCAAATCAATTTATTTTCTCATTGAAAACCCATAAAAGATAACCCGACACTACCCAAGACCTGTAGCTCGTGCAAGGTAATTCATAGTTTGATTTACCTTGCAGATAAAAGAGAAAACACGCTGACGCGAAGTAAATATGCAAGAATCAAACATCAAAGTAAACAGTGATTCATCAAGTGTAAAGTTATCATTTGATTTATTGACCTACTTTAACTTTAATCAATCCAGTGAATTCGAAACTTTTCCTCTCCTCTCAACAATGCAAAACAAAATTATTTTTATATCACGACCAAAATCGTTAAATAGAGCAGGTCTATATACTTAAGTTTCACAAAAACAATTCATTTGATTTTCTACTTATGTAAAATCTAATTTGCGATAATCAAATTCTATAAAACCATAATTTCAGCGTAAATTATCAAACCGAAATACTAGATCGTTTAACCCGCAATTTCGCAGATGTATCTTGCTGTGTCTGTGTTAACCTTGACCTGAATCCAACTCCTTCTGGGTTCCTGATAACAACTCGGCTCATGTGAGTGGAAAGTGCTGGTTGACCAGCTTCCCACGGTGCACTTGTGTCAATTTCCTGGCCACCGACACACTTGAACTTCTTGCTGGCGCTGCTGTCGTATTTTCCTCCGCTCCAGTACAGAGTGGTAGCATCTCCACTCTCTGCAAGGATTCTGTCCAACTTGGCAACTTCTTCTGGGGTTTCAAGGTTTCAAGAGAGATGAGGGATGCATTAAAAGCTTCCTTGCAGTCATCAGCAGCAGATTCCCATTCAGCCTGAAGGATTAAAATATTTGTTATTACTCTATCGTATCATACAAATTGAGAAGTAAAAGGCTTATGAAGGCATTTATTTGCTTACATTGTTGTTACTTTTGTAGCATTACTGTTTGTCACAGTACATTCCATCAGTATTCAAAGTGATGTGTCTGTAAGAGCCAATGTAAGTGAAGCGGCTCTTTGGGTCGACCGGAGCCCCCTGAATGGAGGCTGGAAGAAAGATGGCTACGACCAAGAGTAAAATGCGAAATTGACCCGTCATTTTCCCTGACCTCTTAAATTGAAAAAAAAAATCAATAAGTTGACTAAGTTGGAATGAAATATTTTAACTGACGATTGAATGATTTACAATGAATGGGCATATAAGGTATAATATTTTGATTTCTGCATCTCGCTTTCATACCTGAACTTGATTTCTAATAGATTTAAATGTAATCCACGTTGCAGTGCCTTAAGATAATAGAAAAATAATTTCATTGACACTTCGTCATTTTAGAAATTGCGTCAAAAAGCGGAAAAATGTTTACTTAAAATCCATTTGGTACGCGAATTTAATATTTTTGCGGGATTAAGGAAACATATTTAATAAAGCTTAAAATATGAATTACAAGTGAAGCTAGAGGGCCTTGAAGGCCCTGAATCAGTTTAAAAATACAAAAGTAACACAAAGCCAAAAGGCTTACAAAAACGAAATACGAATATTTACAAACTATATAATTAGTTAAA
>VYYJ01004751.1:0-12580 GCA_021029165.1 Cyphoderus albinus
TTTCCCAACATATTATATACATATTATTAGCAAAAGTCCCTGTTCAATTCCTTGCAAAATATTACGTCCTATTTATAGTCATAATATCACTATTTTTCTCGCTTAAATCAGCAAAGTGCTGATGGTGACCAAGAGTGTGGTCCACACTCTGTGGGGAGAAATTCTTTCCTTCACTCTCCAATATTCCGTAAATCAAAAATATTAAATAAAAACTATAAATTCACCTATTTTAAAATTAATTCGTCATTAATCAAGTTCTACGATATTTTCAACGGGATATGGTGGGGATATTTGCAATTCATTGAAACAATATTAATTTTCAACTTTAATCCATGGGCCTCGCGATAATTTTGCCAAGGGCCCCGCGGCACCATAATCCGGCCCTGTGTAAGACGCCAAATCCCTCGAGTCATACATCAGTCAAAAGAGCTTCTTTAGTGGAGTATTTGTGCCAAGTTTCATCTGCGATCTGAGCAGCGTTTAGGAGTAGTAACACAAATTCATCTCCAGGCAATGCTATTTTACCTTTGTAAATTGCAAACTTCGAGGATGCCACATAGATTGGCCGCCCTGAAATGTTTTTTCTACCACTGTTGATTTAGATAAATATCAGTGGAACAGCGCTGTGGTTTACAATTTACAAAGGTAAAATAGCATTGCCTGGAGATGAATTTGTGTTACTACTACTAAACGCTGCTCAGAGCGCAGATGAAACTTGGCACAAATACTCAAAAAAGAAGCTCGTTCGACTGATGTACTCGAGAGATTTGGTGTCTCACATTTCACTCAATTTACTGTGAGTATCGATTCATGATTAACAAATCGCATTTTCCACGCATTTCACAACACTACACGAACACCATCCCAGCAACTTTATTATAATTCAACAGAATGACAATAATAACCGTCAATTAATGGTAATAATTACCAGTGAATGAAAACAATAGATAAAAAAGCAGTTTTTTAGTCTTCAGTTGTTACATAGTTCCTCGTATAAAATCAAAATATGAGCTAATAATTAAAAATAAATTAGTTAAAAAGTGTGCGCTCTGTTAACTGTGTTGATAGTTGATGCTAATAAATGTAGTTAGATGAATTATTGAATAAATGTTTTTCGTGGTAATTTTATTCTTAAAGGCGTCTTATTCTCATTATAAAAACATTGAATTGTGTAGGACTAAAAAAACAGGGTGAGTTTGCGCAGACTACTTAAATATAGCGTTAATTGGAAAATAAAATAACTAATTGTGGATTACCGTTGTAGTACATAAAATAATATTTCTTTATTTCTTTTTATTTATTTCTATTCCACTATCGAGAAAAAATGCAAAAAATAAATTGTTTATAATGAAGGATTTTGGGGGATGCGAAGGAAGAGCAGAAACGAGCTTCAAAGCGTGGGTTTAAATTTGATTAAGTCTGTAAATGAAAAATATCATGCCACTCCATTATTTATTAATTAAAAACATGCAACAAATTCAGAGATTTTCATGGAAGACACGACAGATCGTTGTCTGCTCATATTTTAAGTCACCGAACAAAATTATTTTTTCAAACATTGACCTAACATCGATTAATCTACTTACTAAATGAGAGTTGCCCGGGAAGAAAAGAGGGAGCTGACTCAGCTGATCCAAAATGTTAATGAATGGAGATTATCTCGAATTATTTACTTTTTATTAATGGTTGTCACGTCACGTATTTTTTTACTACGAGCGTTGACAGGTCAGAGGTCAAGTGGGGATTTAGTTTCAGTTGGATTGTTTTTAGGCTTCAGAAATCACCTAAACTACCAAAGCTCAGATTTGGTTTCGCGTTTCTTGCATTTTAATAGGGAAAAATAGTATCAGACGAGACTCGGTTCATTTTTATAGAAATTTTATAACCTTTTTATAAAGAAGCCAGGCAATCAATTATCTTTACAGTCATGTCTTCACAGTTACATAGTTTAGTATTTGGATTTTCATTCTCATTTAGTAATTGCGTAATTCGCGTATTTCGTAAATAAAAGAAACAATTAGTATTCATATTGATTTTATATGTAGAAAACCGAAAATTCCAACAATGGGCTGATCTCTGCGCATAATAATGTTGGGTTAACCTGGCCCAGAACCCAGAACACAACCAGAGAACAGCAGCAGCAGTTTTTTGGTGATAAGCACAGCCTCCTTGCATCCGGGAGAACAAATCGGATGTGAGCTCAACGGATTTTCATTTTTGCGTAAAAGTGTGCTATGAAAAGGGAATGTTTTTACTCGATGCCACCTCCCGCATCCTTTCCATTTGTATTTGTGTGATGGATTTCCATCAGACTCAGGAGAAATCTCGCAAATCCACTCTGGCCTATGTATGTATGTATATGGACACGCAAGCTGAAAAATATTACACCAAATTTACGAATAAAGTGTGATTTTATATTGGCTTGTGATTGGTGAAAATATAAAGGTCATTGATATGCTATCAATGATAGCAGAGAAAGCACAATCAAAGTTTATTTTGAATGCACGAATCACATCCCAAACACAACACAATAGTACAGTTCAATAACGCAAACTTTTATAAGTTCATACTTCATTTATATAAAATCGATATTACCATGAACCATGGACATCATTATTCTGTAAAATGATGATGTAACATAATGATAAATTTCGGGGCATTGTGAAACGTTAAAATGAACGAGTGAATAACCTACTTGATTTGCCTCTAACCGAAGCTGCATATATTTTTATTTTAAGCTTGTTTTAATCCAAAACAGGTATTTCGATGGCAAATAAGCAGAAACCTTTTACTCGTTTTTTATAAAAGTTACAAAAACCGTTTACAACATTTTAAGCAAATGGCACAAAATACGTTTAATTATTTTTAAGAAAATTTCGTATTTCCTTTTACATGTTTTTAATATGAAGGTACAAAACCCGTTTACATTTTTCCTGGGGCAAATTGCGATTCGTAGTCTATTAGATAGCTGAGAAAATTGCGGTCATTTTGACACTATACATTAATGCGCTTTGTTTGTTTACTGTCGGTTTTTCTGGACGAAGGTGTATTGAATGAAGTAAGACAACACCAGAAAATCGGCATCTCGCTGCTTGTATCACTTTCTACTTTACAAGGCTTGTTACATGTTATCCCAGGTTGTTCTATAAATCTATTTCAGGTAAATTAGATTAATAAATTAATCGTCAATTTTAAATGAAAGAAATTAAAGTGGATTTATTTTTTGGCTTTCCTGAAAAATCATCTTTTTATGTCTTAACGGTTTCTGTACCCACAACTGAAAAGCATCTAAACGTAATTTGTAACTTTTCTTAAAAACACTTTAGCGTATTTTGTGCCATTTGCTTAAAATGTTGTAAACGGTTTTTGTAACTTTTATAAAAAACGAGTAAAAGGTATCTGCTTATTTGCCATCGATTTTCAATATGAGTCATACGTATTATAATGGAAGTAGAAATTTTATCCGTTCCAGAAACTAAACCAAACTACTTTTTAGCGGTTAATTTTATTTTATTATTCTATAAGCCAAAGCAAAAGCTTTAAGAGTTAAATATTGACAGTAGTAGGTTACTTTTATAAAACACCTTTACGGATATATGTACTATACATTTGGAAAATGCATTTGGTTTTCACACATTTCGAAAACCTGAGCAAAGTTGAGGCCTATGGTCAAAACCAGGCTTTAAGGATTCACATTTGAAAACACCATTATTCGAAATGGAGAGTTCTACTCTAAAACTTGCGTGTCTTGCAAGGAAAAACAAAAATACTTCTTGTATAAAAATGGATTGATTTTTGTTTGTCAGATGTCTTTGCTGCTGTTTAGATTGGGGCAAAGTGAGACACGACTTTATATTACACGTTAAAATTGTAAATTAAGGTTGATGAATTGATAACCCGTCTCTAGCAAAATGTGTTTCTGCTTGGGGGCATGATGAGATCAAATCATTTGTTAAAAGAGAAGAAGCTGGGAAATGGTTAACCATATTGCAAATGGTTCGTATTGGTTAGATTTAAACACAAAACCACCAAATTTAATGGTTATGGTTCGGTTTCTGCACAGAAATTCCGGTCATGGTTTGGTTAGCATAAGAAACCATATTATAGTGGTCATCAAATGGTTCTCGGAATTTTTTTTACTTCTGATTCCGGTTCCAGCACAATACTATTTAATTAACGGTATTACGTATACGAAACAGGCCAATTATTTTTGAGAGGAAAATAAAATATTAACACTCAGTTTTTCTATTTCCATTGGCTTTTTAATGTGAGTTGCCACAAAACCAGTGCAGTTACTAATGCAGCCCTGCGGCAGGGCCCCTACCTCTATACTAATCGTTTAAATTATCATTGCTAGTTGAACTTCCCAAACCTTACAATTTACCTATTAGCATGAGCAAACCACAGTGAGAGAAAACAGTTTTCTCGGAGTAAAAATACAACGACTTTCACAATTTTACTAGTACTGCACTTACATTTCTTTATCACTTAAGCCGAAAAAATCAAGCCTACTGATAAGTACTAGGCAAGTTGCTGGCACATGGCCTTCTAGTCTAAAGATTTAGAATCTATTCATTGTGTATTTTACAAGAATCTCCGCGGCGCAAGTTAAATTTTTAAATGTACCGCCATTGTAAATGATTGGCAGCGAAATTTTGGCCTTATTAGCTAACCATGGTTTTAAGAATGGTTTCGGTTTGGTTATCATCCAATTTCTGCAGACGTGGTTTGGTTTACCAGGGTTTGGTTAGTTTCAAGTACGAAACCGTCAGAAAACCAAACCAAAACCATGGTTCGAACCGCGGTTTGGTTAACCAGTCCCAGCACTAGAAGAATGTAACATTAATAAATACCTTAACAAATATTTAAACTTTGCAAATCACTAGAAAGGTGCAAAGCTTATGCTGCAGAAACAATCAGCTTGTTCAGGAACAATTTTGCTTAGGCAGGCAAAACTATCTGGCAGACAAATTCGGCTTAAATTATTCTGTTTTATTTTATTTCGAAGTATGCACCAGCTCCTCTCAGGGAGTTATTTGATTTTTTTTGTTTATCCGCCTTGGCCATAAGTACGTGGTACAATTGTTTCTCTTCAACGGCACACAGAATTTATACAATGGCGGCCGGCGTAAATCTACAAAATAAACTACTAAATGGCGTTAGACTCTACTATAAGATAAATCTCAAAAATAGCAAAATTGGGCAAAATGACTAATGTTTTTTAATCAAAAATAAAAGAAACATGTTGAGCATTGTTTGTATCAAGATTGCACGCGAAAAACCCAACAAAACTAACATAAACTGAGCTTTCAAAAATTATTATTGTTTATTATCTATTGACTGCCGTTAAACCCTTACAATTATTTTATGCAAAAATACCGGTCTAATAGTCATTATGTTTTGGGAAAGCCCTCCAGAGCCCTCCATTCTCCACAAATGCATCATATAGAATAGACATTCCTCTTTAAATAGGCGAATTTCTGGCTGCAACTTCCTGCAACTTTGCGAATTATCGCGATGCCAACAAAGGCACAAAGTGCAAAATTTACAACTTTACACCTAATATTTTCGAAACAAAATTGAACATCTCACAAGTTAAAAGCGTACGCTAATACAGAAAAACAAGATGGTAATAACCATGCATTAAAATATGTCAAATATAAAGATTTGGAAGATCTTCTCAAATTCTCCCTCTGGGGCAATATGATATGTTTTTTCGTAATCTACGCTTAATGCTGATTAAGAATATATGTAAATGTTTGGGAAACTGTTGACAAATAATTTTGGCCACCTCTTAAGCTGGGGTCGAAACACTGTGCGCCGCTCTTGTGCAAAAAAACTTTGTTTCTTCGTATTTTTTTCATAATTTCGTTTAGAATTTAACTTGGGAAAATGCTACATAACAAAGTTTATAAATCTTGATAACGGTATTTTGCTCTGCTCTTTCATTTCGCCATGTTAAATCCCATAAAACATTATGAATTTTTTTGAAGAAACCAACAAATTTGAACACGAGCAATATTGCGCCGCTCTTTTTTGCTTTTCATCATGAGTATGTACATAGTTAACAACAAATTTGCAAATGCGTATTGCAGTAACAGGGTTTAGTATTTCTTTGTCAATGGGGTTCAATAAAATCAAATTGTGGTATTGGTGGATTATCGGTGGTTTAATTGATGACAAAAAACGTACAGGGCCAATTATAAAATATGCCTAGATAAAAGCTGTTTTGGCATTTTGGTTTCTATATTTGAGTCCGCTTATAAAAAGCAGCATTTCGTGACATTTGGCACACTTGCTTTACTGAAAAATGGGGCAAAACGAGCACAATGCACCATTTTGTCTATTTATGGTTCTCGAGCACCAATAAAAGTTTCATCCAAACTCTAGTGTAGTGAACACATAATATTCAGATATTATGCTTCCTCCAAATTTAACACTTAGGGTCTAACTGAGAGATTGCAGTTGAGATAAATACAACATGACCAAAGATAGCACCATCCGAAGACAGCAATTCCATCACCTGGTGAACTTGAGAAATCTTTATGGTCACATGGATGATCATGAACACTTTCGCATGGCACAATTTTGCTTGTCTCTTTTTTTGCGATTTTAAAATTAAGTTTGGATATGCCATTTCCGAAATGCTTGCAACCGAAAAAAAATATTTAAAAGAGCAGATGATTACCAGACATTAAAGTTAAAAGAAAGTAGAACTCGTCACTGTTATTTTTAAACTTTAATTTCATACCAATTTTTTTATATTTAATTGAATCAAGTTTAACATAAATTTATTCGATGCATGACAAACTTTGCATTCATTATATTCATGCATATTTAATTAAATTAAGTTTTTTTAATTTAATTTATAATTGTAGGCAAACATTAACAGTAAATATTAGTATTGACAGAGAAAAGAAGTATCTAAATAAAGTTAGACCGCACACAATTACAGATGGATTAATTCGGTCTTCAAAATGATTAGATAAATGGAAGGGAAACTTAAGAAATCAGTGCAACTTTCAATTTACCACGACAGATTTGCTTTGGATGTTTCAACATGCCAAACGCAATTTTTTGCAATTTTTTAAACACTTAATATTTTTCCAATTTTTAAAAATCCAAAAGCTATTTTTTTACCTACAGATTACATATAAATTCTTGTGATTTTGCTACCAAAACTACAATAAAGAAACAGTTGCACTATTACCAATAAAGTAAACGACTACAGGGAATCCAAATCATTTTTCTTATTGTTCCTATGGGTGAAACTCGGCATCATGGCTTCTCTTTGATTTAGGAAAGGCGAAGGACAAACCGCAAATGTGACAAACTCTGTTTTCGATGTGAACTGCCTCCTGTTCATATTTTTGCCTTGCAAGTCGCGTGTGGCTGTGATTGCTAAGCATTAAACAAAAATGAATTATATTACATTTTGTCTAAATTGTGCATTAATTTTCAAATTATTGCATAACAGAAGAATTAATTGAAAGTGTTTATAAAAGTGGGAGTTAGAATTTAATTAGAGAAAGTAAAAAGAAATGAAGATCGGGATTGTAATATTACACTTAAAAATTAGGACTGCAGTTGGCCTTTAAATTCTACATTAACTGTAAAACCTCAAAATATTAATTTGGTAGCAATTGCACACATGAGTTGGAATGCAAAATTTCCTCATGTTTCTTTGTTTGAATTTGTATATGTGTCGTAGTAAGAAAAGCAAAATCTATGAATCTTCAAGGCGAAAGAAACAGGCTAATATTGCAAATAATTATTTTCCATTTGCACCTCAAATTATTCGAATAAAACGGAAACATTGGGGTACATTGTGATTATAACTAAATTTTGTTTAAATGAAAACGCAGGATATTCATAGCACTTGTAGAGAGAGCGCGATTATTCAGAAGCCAATTATTGACTGATTTTACTGTATTTATATTTAATAAGTATTTTTTACTTACGGATGTCGAGCTCTTCCCATGGGTCTTCTTGGAGCTGCCAGTACTGCTTCAGCACCACCACGATGCCCCACGAAGACGCCAGCTTCGTGCTCAGCATCATGACGCTGTTCCAGTAAGGCGCCGGGGTTGCGCTCAACATTATGGCGACGCATTGCCACCTCCTGTTCTTCACCACCATGATGCTCCACCAGGGCCCCGGCGTCGGCGTTCTGCTCTGCCCCATCTGACTCCTGAATTAAATAGCAACAGAAGCAAATATGGGGTCAATGAATATCTAGTACGAATTCGAATCTAGCTAATCCAGTTGCAAGGAAAATGTAAGGTGTTCATGATGGTGGCGCTACTCGCTTGTTGGTAGATTGGCTGCTATCCGAAAAGGGACTCGTTTTTATTATCTAATCATCAATATAACATTCATCATGCACAAAAGCTTTATGTCGCGAAATATTGTGACAAGCTCGTCACCTAGAAGGTAGATTTTGTAAGTATTGATTATAAATAGTTGAACACTGAATGTCGTATCCACGCTTGACTTCCCTTAACTTAGAAATTTTCTTTGTTAGGGCTATTTTCCGTGCCATTGGATTTCTTGTGTTTTATTGTATAAAGAATACAAAATTATTTGTCGACTATTATTTTGCTAAATGAAAAATAGACTATACCTAATGCAACCCACATGAAACGTCAACGTACTGTACTGAAACTATGGTGTAAAAAATGTCAAACGTTTCTACAAGAGAGTCTCTTACATGAGAATGAAATCTACATATAGTAAAGAGTAAAGCGTAATTGATATTTAAGTGAAACATTGGTGAAAGCAAAAATACACTAAGATGATATCAAGATGAAAAATCAAGTCTCAAATTACATGTTACACTTTTTCATAATAGTGATGTGAAGTATTATGTAATGCTCAATATGACAGGCGTATATTTTAAAATTATATAATAATGCAACACTTACATTGTCTGATTCGAGATTTCTGTTCAATTCATTCTCTGAGCCGGCTTGTGAATTAGAATGTACACTGGCATTCCCCCACTCAAGAGATAAGTTTCTCATTCCGGCTGCTAAACCGGCTTCATCCTGACGTTCCCTTGTATTTTCAGCGGGAATGTAGTCAAACGCATACTTTGACTCATCTGCGGGGTTGCCCAAGCCTGCTGAATCCAGTATCCAATTAGCTGTGACTATGAACGGCCTATGAAATCAATAAAAAACGGAGGCACATGCTTAAAAAACGTTGAAGAAAATATTGAATAATACTGATCAATATTAACCGAGATATTTGCATCTCTGTATTAATTGTGCGTGTTGAGGTGTAAAGTCATGGTCGTCATGAAGTTGATGTTGAAAGAATAAAAACTTTGTTTGTTATTGCATTGCTGACTGATAAGAAAAAATTATTCACAAGATCGACTATAAAGTTTTGTAAAAAATATCTAATATTTATGCAGCCCATAGTGCATTTTTAAAGTGAATATGTAGATACTTTACTATAAAATTTAACAAATTTATTGTTCTACATTTATCCATTATTAAAATTTGCTTTCATGGGCTGCATAAGTTAGCTTCTATTTTTGTGCGTATGTAGGTGGCAATTTAGGGCAAACATGAAAACATATTCAGCGTCCTTAGATAAATTTACAGTATGTGTGCATGTATTTAGTGATGAAATTTTTTGTAATAACTCGAGAACGACAAGTCAATAAATGGCCAATGAATCTTTATAAACAGGAAACTATTATAAAGTAGACATAAAATGACATAAATTATTTGTCACTTGCCCTTGTCCGTTTTTGTGGAATCTCAAACAGAAATGCAAATTTCAAATATCCTCTTTAAAAATACGAATATAAACAAAATTCAGCATGTCTTTAAAATAAAAATAGTGCCCCAAAATTTTATACTTGTAGTTTTTATAAACAAGCCGAAACATAAACATCAACCGTATCTGGTTATCTTTATATTTATTTCTAATTGTTTATGAAAGGTATATCAAGAGCCATTGGTAATTTTTTTGATTTGTCGTTCTTGTGTTATTATTTTAAAAGGTACTGATTTAAGTAATTAAGGTAAAACATTAAATTTATAAACGGTATAGTATTAATAAAAGAATTCTTACTTTTGATCCAGATCCTTGATAAAGTCTTGAACTTCTGTTGGTAGTTTGAGCAATGGGACGACAACATGGGTTACGCACCGATCAAGATGCACCAATAATTGTGCCCCCGAATTATTGACACAGTCCATCAAGTTTGGACATTTATCCGAATCACATACGAAGATCTGAAATGACAAAAATTATTATATTTAGGTGGAATATTTTTCTTGATTGCCAAAGATATAGCCTATATCATATAGGTATTAACCATTTTCGGAGTAAAATCTTAAAATGCATGAACACACAAAAAGCTATTGTTGCTTGGTATAATCTAAATCATGATCATGATCATGATGCAAAAAGCTGTAGCAAATTTTTGGAGATTTTTGTAATAACCTGGGAAAATCTCGTTAGTAGCTGAATGGAAAGAAAAAGCGATTAATGTGTCTAAAATTAAAATGGTGACAACAGTAATTTTTTGATGACCTCTGGCCCGGAATTGGCAAAAGTTCAATTCTTAATTGTTTTATAAAAATAAGTGTTGAAACTAAGTTTGGCCAAATTACATAAATTGACGTTTACACAGTGAAATAAATAAAGTGTGATTTTGGCGATTTTTGACAAAAGTGCGGAAATAGGCAAAATGTATTTTTTTCTAACCAGGGGAAATAGTAAATTTATAAAATATGAATTGTATATTTTTATAAACCGTAAGAATACCTTGCATCCTTTGAGAAATTTGTTGTAAACACTTTCATCGTACCCCGTGTATGCAAGCAACACCTCGTCATCGTAATGGTCACCAGTGAGTGTCAGTTTGTACTCTGGATTGAGTAGCAGCACATTTTTGAAACTGTCCTCTTTGGATTGAAGGTGTTTCCTCCCATACCAACGTGAAGTGACAGTATTGGCTGCATAATTGATTTTTTCTACTGTTGCTTGTCTTTCGGAATTATCGGTTCCTAACAAAGGCACCAAATGGTTAAAAAGCCTGATATATACTAGTTCTAAATTATGTATATTTCAATGGAAAATTACCTAGAACTTTTACACGCATTCCTTGGCGCAATTCTACCTTGTCTTCCATTTTGGATTCCTGATTGATACAAAAAATATGCCTAATTATGTACATTATACCGTTCTGTTTTTTATGTGGATACTAACGCAGAAATCCTCCAAATAAATATTCTCGACTTTATTTATAAATATACATTTAATTGAAACTGCGACGATTAACCAACGACAGGCTCACATTGTTACCACAGATTGTTCATAATACTAGACCAAATTTTTATAACAATAAATGCCATTAATGTATTTTGTTTGCAAGCGAAAACATCGCTTTTGATTATTCTTATTTTTCCTAGGTAAAAAACTCACAATGCCCCAATGAACGTATCTCCATGTATGATTCACGACAGATGCCGAAATCAAAATAAATTGCCGGTAATACTACATACTTTTGCGTAAAATATAGGCACAAAATTTTAACGCCCAAAACTTTGATACAAAGCGTATCGCATAGATGCAGCAATAAATTTCATTTGAACTCAGTAAGTATTAATCGACAAAAAGTGACACTGTTTTATTGAAGTCATGCGGGTTTGCTGAAGTGAGTATGCTGAGTGAAAAGTCATTTTTACCCTGATATAAATATTTCAGTGTTGACTAAGTTGGCAAAATGTTTAGATTCATTACATCTCTAAACAATGTTTGTACTTGGTTTGCATTTAATTATTTCGCGTGGAAATGAATAAACTGAGGAAAGTTGAAACTAATGTAATGTAAGAAACCTCTGCATATTTTTCAACCTTTTTCCGTTCAAATGAGAACCAAACAAAGTTCCCTTTTAATACATTAATTGATCATTTTTCTCATTTTCTTTTCCTCACTCTTGCCCATTAATTGCATTTGTTTGTTAATTTGTTAAAACATGCTTTCTGCGTTCATACTTATTCATGAAGTTTTCGAAAATTTTCTCTAGCAGTTACCATATTTTTCAGAGCATTGCCATTTTTACGGGTTTGTCACTCTTTGACTGAAATAAAATAAATGCTACTTCAAAGTCTAATTCTTTTCTTCAAAATTAAAAACTGAATTGTGCTGTAAAAAAAATTTCTATGAAATGTATATATGTAGACTCGGAAACTTTGCAACATAGCAAAATATATTTTTTCCATCTATCTCGCAAATTTTCATCTTGATGAAAATGACCCGCACCCCTGTCATCAGGCCAGTGGATTTGAAGTCTCACTATACACAGGTCAGCCCAACAAATCACAATAACAATAACAATAACAATAATAATAGGAAGCGTTTCCAGGCTACAAAGATGAGTTTTAGGAAAGTGGTGAAAACTGACCATCATTGAAAAAGTGAAATGCAAGATTTGTATAATCAAATTCATGCTATTTTATAAAAACTAAAATGTAGTTTTAATCAAGATACTGCACTGTATCTCTTACTTGTACCAAAAAAAATATTTTTAGAAATGCATTGCGAAGAATATATGAAG
>VYYJ01004753.1:0-12568 GCA_021029165.1 Cyphoderus albinus
ATAAATATTAAGCTCCTTCTGGAATGCGATCAAGAACAAGAAGCTATGAGATACATGAAGGAATCAGGATTCGTGCTTTCTATGCATTCAGACCCGGTCAAGACGATATTCAACCTCATGGTTAATTATTATGAGAACAGGCACGTTGATGAAAGTGAGCCTGGACCATCGTTGGAAACTTGTGGGGCCTTAACAACTGTCAATACGTTGAAAGAAAATGGACAACTTCCATCTGAAATGTTGATGTGGATGGCTGCGGTAAATAATTAATTTTTTGATTACTATATGCAGGACATTTTATTAATGATTCTTGTTTTATTAGAACGCCCTAAACATACTGAAAAAAAGAGATACGGGACATTATGCTGTAATTCAGGCGTTTTTTGGTGACATGAAACTTGGCAAAAAAGCCAAAGGATCCACAGGACAAATGCTCAAACGTACACATACATTTTTTATTACCCATTCGACCGGTTCTAAGTACCAATTTTTCAATTAAGCCTTATTTTGATTTAGGAGTTGTTCAATCCATAAATAAGTTCTTCAGTCAAACAAGGCCTGCAAAATGTCTGGGTTATGAGATCGGAACGGCATCAATTGCGTCGTCGTCTAGCTCGTAAGCGACTTGATCACTTTGTATAACTTTAGTTCCTCTGAATTTACCAATTGTGCTTTTTGCTCTTAGTCTGACTCAGCGAAGGACAGAAATCTTGCAAGTCATGCGAAATAAAGAGTCAAACTATTTCATCCAGCGATTCTTTCACTCCTTCATTGTGGATGACTGGTTAGAAGTCACTTGGGAACTTTTTCAGACTGAAATTGACTGTTTACCCGACCCAACCAACTAATTGTTTCCATTTCCAAGCATGTCTCTAAATTTTTTGTATTGTATTACAGAATCAGAACAAAAATATGCACTTGAAGTTTAAATAAATATCGCATTTATAATCTTTAGTCAATAATCCTATTTTTGATTCATATTTTTGTATAACTTGGTTATTGATGCATTGTATAATTAAATTGGATAACATAATTAAATATATAAAGATTACATAATGCATAACACTATAATTGAATATTATTTTTATTTTGGGTATACCTTCATATGCTTAAATGAATTCCACTGTATTTTATAATGCTTGTCGATGCATGAAAGTATTTTTAAATTCGGGTATACCTTTGACGAAAACTCACTTACTTTCTGAGTGATAGACAACCTAGCTAGTTGGCTGGATATTATTCTTAATTTTGGGTATACCTTCACATGCTTAATGAATTCCACTGTATTTTATAATGCTTGTCGACTCATGAAAATATTTTTAAATTCGGGTATACCATTGACGAAGAGTGATAGACAAATCACCTTTATTACAAGTGTTTTGAAATGGAATTTGAATGCCATGCGTTTTAATTTGTGTAGTGTTACTGTAATAATTTAATTAGAAAACATTAGTAAGATTTTTAAATGCAACGGTTTATTTTATATGCAGTTTGACCATAATTTGACATTTTATAAACTTTAATCAGTTTACTTTTATCTAATCTACTCACTACTAACCAACTAGAACTAGTACATGTAATAATAGAATCATAATCGAATATTTTTGAATTGTTTGTAAACACAATCTTAGTATAATTTACTCCTCACCGATTTCATTAGATATATATTTTTCAGGCACTCTTTCTTCCGATGGCACACGTATGTCAGTTACTAAACACTTTTGTTTAAGAAATCGATACATTTTACCAAGATGTGAGTTAGCATATTGATATTTTTCAATCATTCGCAAATTTATACAAAGAACCATAACTTCTCTAGCTCGGGAAATACAGACGTTTACACGGTTGGCAGTCATTAAAAATCCAATGTTATCTATATTGTTTGATCGGGTGAAAGAAACAATTACACAAGTCGCTTCATTCCCCTGGTACTCGTCAACGGACTTTACGGATACCTAAATTCAGACAACGAGGTTAAATGAAAATATTAATTTTAGTTATGCAAAACAAGTGTATTATTTAAATCAAACTGTCAGATAGCTTACATTGCCATAGCCTTTAAGTTTGAGTAATCGCAGGATCAGAAGTTTTTGCCCGTCGTAGGGAGTTAGTACGACGATATCAGATGGTAGCAACAAATCTTTCTGCAGAAAATCATCCACCGTATCGAGTACTATATTTGCCTCAGAGTTGTTGGCTTTACTACAATCAGCTTCAATTTCTTTCCCATCGTGGGATTTGACCCAAATGCGGTTCAGTTTTAAGAGTGGAAACGCATGCAACAATTTCTTTTGAACAATTTCTTTCCTCGTGGCTATCGAGTCTGCATCTCGCAACTTATCATCATAGGAGAGGTGAGAAGTAAAGGTTCTCAGGTCTCTGTGCGCTCGGAATTGCTCAAGCAGCATTGTCATTGGTACAGGACACTTTTTTCTATTAAGAATAATGTAAATTAAGAACCTCTAATGCTAACATAATAAAGTTACCAATAATCTAACCTGTCTTGAACTAGCCATTCCATCAGCGATCTATTCAATCCTGCCTCCTCGGCTGGACGGGAAATAACATGAGGTTGAAGCTGCTTGTGGTCGCCAATCATGACAATCTTAACTGGCTTCAAACTTTCCAGTGGCAGAATTGAGGTGACAGACTGTACTCCAGCCTCGTCAACCAAAACCGAAATGTCCTTATGAATAGGTACAAAATTAACTTCTTCATTGTTTTTCCCATGTTTTGCTTTGCCGAGTCTGAACGAAGCCAAACATCCGTTGGTGATGACAATGATTTTTTCCCGGGTTAATATTTCCCTCTCAATTTCACAAACGTGATCCCGGAAAACCAGCTGTTGTGCTCTGGTCATCTTGTACTCGTTCCCCGTCTCGAATACTTTAATAATTTACTATAAAGTTAGGTTGAATTCAATTTTTCACATAGATTAATGTCGCTATTTGCGTACTTACAATTTCTTATATCGCCAAACGATCTTCCGGAAAGATAACGACTGTCCGCTGCTACGAGATTGTGGAGTGTCCTCATCGGTTCTTCAGTTGGAGAATCTTCCCAAGAATCTAATTAAACATTATTTAATATTTAGAAAAACAATTAATAAATCAAGTTTCGTTTAATCAGTATCTCTTACTCTCATGATCTTTCGCATTGGCTCTTAGTAGCAATTCTCTTCCTCGCGAAAATACGCGACACACGTTAACGTTTATACCAAAAGCCTTTGAATTTTTAACGATTTTGCGGTACATGACATCGCAGGCAATGTTGCTGGCAGCAGTACACAAAATCACACCAGGGCTATCTTGCGCCAAGGCTAGAGCTATTAAACTAATCAAATGGCTTTTTCCGGTCCCTTCAAATTTATCAAGATATACATTAATTTTAAATAACGCAATACATAATGTTACCAAGAAAAGCCAGAAGATATCATACCAGGAGGTCCTTGGATAACACTGGTTCGATAACGCAAAGCTGTACGAAAAGCTTCAGCCTTTAAAAATAGATACCAAAATCAAATCATGAACATGTGGCATAAATGTTTGTTGTAATTATTTAAACCATTGTAATTATTTACACCTACCTGTTCAAGGTTGAGATTCTTTAAAATTTTGTCAATTATGTCCTGATCGGCAATGGATGGTTGGTGGACATCAGGCGGCATTGTATAATTTTTAATGAATAAACCAGAAAGGATAGTGGAGGAAAAGTCTTGATCGGTGAATCTCGTTGGTAGATTCTTTAAATATTTTCTACTGAAAAGGTACTCGCTTTTGTCTGCATTCGGTGTTAATTTAACTTGTTTGCCAATCATCACGTAACTTGTCTGCCATTCTACTTCATACAGTAATCTCAGTTGTTCTGAATCAATTTGGGTGGCCTTTCGCAAATCTCCACTCACATTTGTTTTGAAATGGTCTTGCTTCCACTAGAAAATTAAATACAATTTATAATATATTGTTTACATAACATTTTAAACAATTATGCAGAAATACTAAATCTAATTTATATAATAGTACTTGAACTCGAACGTCGCATTGTATGGTGGCGTTTTTGAAACCGGATGACTTTGCGACGCGCCAAAAATTAGTTTTTTGTACAACGAGATGTAAAATGACCCTTTCATTGGTTTTATCCACCATTCCTAGCTTTTCCATTTGTTCGACAATCGCAGAACAATCCTTCCGATGTGAAAAATCACGGATGCTTCTCCATTCCTCTTCCAGAATGTGTAACAGAATGTTACACATCATTTGGGCAGAAGGATAGTAAATATCCATTTTGGTCAAGTAGGGAAAGGCTATAAGAATTTTGTTCTGTTGTTTGTCATCTGTAGTGAAGTACGACAAGCGGGTGAGTACTTCGCCAGGATGATGATATGGAGAATCGATTGGGACTTGCTGACTGTTCCATGCTTCGTAGCTAAACGGATGCAATATATGAATGAGTAATGAGATTATTATAAATATCCGGATAGGTTTCATAATAATAATACGTATTTTTAATTTTTACCGGTCTACCTTAGAAAAGGCCCTGTACAGCAACAACTAGCAAGGAGATAGTCGAGGTTGATACTTGTAGCAACAAGCACGTAAGGCTTTTCACAACGGAAACAAGTCAATGAAAATGACTGTATGAATTTAGCATTCAAGATGGTAAGGTCTATCCATGAAAGAGGAATAGCGTGAGCTGCAAAGATACCATTCATATATAAAGGTATACCCAAAAATACAAACACATTCAGTAGATATTACAACTCACTAAAAACGTCAAACTTGATCAGAGATCCTTTCACACCAAGTCCTTTGAGGTCCCGGCATGTACTCTGGACAGTCCAATCATTGTTTTGAAAGATGACACCTTGACCCCTAACTGGAGCAGAGTTTATTTTGCCTGTATAGATAATTATAAAATTATTTTGTTGTATGAAATGGAATCGTAATGAAATTGAAAATGAATTTGTTACTCACGAATCAATTGAATTGCTTCCAGCAAGCTACTACTCTCTATTCGACGTTGGCTGCCCTTATTTACGCGTTCAACTTGATATGACTCCTGGCAGGGAAGGTCATCCAATCCGAGTGTCGAGTGTATAACACATAGCGTCGTTGACCCACGTAGATTAAGTATCTCCTCAGGGAGTGAAGCACGAAATTCGTCAGAAAACAGTCTAATTCCGTTTCTCTTCAATGGACCCTCACGTTCCTTGATCGTATGGTATGCTGTACCATTGACAGGATCCAGTCGCTCCCCCGTAGTGCTCCTAGGAACCTCAAAATCCTACATATGAAAATTAATAATAATTATTTATCTTGTTACATAAAAATATTCATAGTTTTATTGTGTAGTATTAGTTTGATGACTCACTGGAAGAAAGACGTAATTAAAAGTGTGGCAACCAAACTTGAGGGGATTATTGAAGGCCTGTCGTTGCAAATCACGTAATTCTCCCCTTGCTCCAGATATAACTGCAATTGTAGTCAGCTGTTTCTTCCTCTCTTTCCGATAGGTGTATTTCCGGCATACCATATTTGTGTGATTCAAAACTACGAATAATGAAAACACAAGTTTTGTGAACATCAAGATCTGCATACTTTTACATACAATTGTAAAATCATTCTTTGTTAATAATCTTACTTTCGGGAAACGAAGCTTTTAGCTTCCGGTTCAGCTCTGACTCTAGGATGTTATGTGGCATATTTTTCACTGATGTTCCAAAAACGGGCACTGTAAGGATGGATGGTGGGTGAGGTTTTGCCTCTTCGACCAGTTTACCAAGATTCTGGAAATTTGCCTCACACGCGTCCCTGCAAACGTTCTTTTCTGCCAAGGTTTCTTCTTTCAATTCCTCATCCATCTCAAAAACGTCACAACTACTTTTTAAAACTTTATTTATGAATATTTTAAAACACCAATATTAAACACGCTGTTGACGAAAAATATTTTTTTAAATTAAAGTTAAATTGAGTGAACATGCACGAACACTCACTCGCAGGTGCATGAACTGATTTGTTGATGCGAATGCACTGAAACTATCTGTTGCACGCAGGCTACTCGCTAGAAGCACATTTTGATTCAAACTTGGCGCCAGATCAAATGTAGCTCTTGTGTGAAATGAGACTGATATATTGCCGGTGAACGGATTTCGGACATTTAGATGTCGCAACATTTAATTACGTTTAATAATTTTTAGTGGTTATGAAACTTATGTCCCTTACGTAGTACAATTTGAATGTTTAGTGGACAAATTTTGATTCTTCATGTCTGCGGGTTCTATTCAATCATTGATCACACGTTGTGTATGTAATTTAATTTATATGAATTTGAGGATTTAATAATTTAATTTTAGTTTGATCTTTTGATGATTCCCCTCGATGCAAGTAAGCAAATTGAGTTTGGAAAGACATAGGAAACAATTGCAAACATTATTAATGTGTGAGGATCACCACCAATCAGAGAAATTTATTTTTTGAATTTGGGTATACCTGCGTATTATAAATTTTGCATTTCCTTCTTACTTTAATTGTGTGCGTTTCCCCTTCTTGATTAGAAGTAATTTAGGGTCTGCGCTGTTTTATAAACAAGATTTAAATAGGGTGGTACGAGGTGAACCCTTTCATGCAATGCAATTTGATTTCTTTAATTGTTGAATAAACGTTGTTATACGCAGTGACTGTAATGTATTTATCTTTATTTATTCACATTTCCCCTTAATGTCAATGGGTAAAATGCGGTGATTAAAGACTAAGTATGCCTACAAACAGTTCTATGTGTTGTGAACCCCTTGTAGTTAATAGAATTAATTTATGATGATGTCAGGCACCCAGACGCAGTACGAAATGGGTATTTCGCGTTAAATGTGATTTATTACATTTCCCCTATTTGCCAATAAGGAAAGTGTGTTCAGTAATTATTTTTAATCAACTGGGAACGGCGTCTGTGTGTACCGATCCCACTGAGACATGCAATTTAATTTAATAGAATTTCGGGTATACCTTCTGAATAAGTATATGGCGTTTCGGTCTTACTAATAATAGGTTCATTTCCCCTCTTTTATTTTAAATAATTTTGAGTAGGCGATGCATGGTAAACAACAACAAACAAGTTTTATGGACGGTGATGACTCCTTTGCGATTGAATTTAAATCATTAATTTGAAAATTTTTTTTTTATATAATATGGGGTATGATTACAGGGGCATGCTTTGAAGGGATTCAATGTAGTGCAGTATATGAGGCAATAATTATACGACTAATCTCCGGCAGTTTAGGGTATAAGACTATATTTTTGAATACATTTTATTTAATAGAATAGTGTTCAATAGAATGTATAAGTTGACATTAGTTGTTAATCGATCGACGAATTGAGGGCTTCCAGAATCTGTCGGGAAGACTATCAAACGAGGCACATTAAGTTTATATTTTTTCAAAACTGCGAAACTTAACAATTATATTATTATTTGAAACTTACTCCGGTTTGATTGAAGAAGTTATGTGGAGCCAAATTTTCAGAATTTCATTTTCACTAAAGAATCCATCATTTTTGTTCACCTGGTTAAATTCTTCTGTGGTCATAAGGGCGAATCTGACAAACGGTAGGAGCAGGTTTCGTGTCTCTGTGATCTTGCTTTCATCTGCTCCACCTACTAAATTGCTATAACTAAATAAAAATAACAGTTAACTTCTGATTGATAATTTGATGAAAAATGGTACAGTATATTTATGAGTTACTACTTACTCTAAAATAAAATCATATAGCTTTTTCTCGTCAAAAGCCATTTCATCCAGCATGACGATAAACTTAAGTTCGGACGGTTCAAGAAGAGTTGCGTTGTCCAAGTTTAAACATTGAAAAGGATCGCTATCAAACATGTTCAACAGGTAGATAAATTTAATAATTATTTTTTTAATTCCTATTTTTCGACGAAGATGGAATACATACATTAGCATTTCACTGAGGTAGCTCAAGTCATTGGTGCGAATGTAAAAACATAGAGCTAACTTAAAGGTGTATGGACTGGTTGGTGCAAAATCCGTGTAAAATAATTCGATTGGTTTCTGAACGCCAAGCGCCAGCATCACGTCTACAACATCCAAGGATGGAATCTGTTGCAGAGGTGAACTAGATTGATCGGTGACAGGTTCTGGTCGATACAGCATCTGCAGAAGATTCAATAAATTATAAGATCGATATTTTGGTACAAAATCGTTGCGAATACCTATTTGCGTACCTTGAATAACAGCACGAGATTTGTCTTGTTGATGCGCAGTTTTCCAAAAGCCAAGCGTATCATAGGCCCTTCAGTCTTCATAGATGAAGGGTCTGACTTTTGCAGTAACATAAGCAGCAGCGAGTGAATGCTGACACTTTCGATTTCGCTGGTCGTCTTGTCTATGAAGTGCAATTTAATGATGCCCTCGCTCTCAGTAGTAATTGTTTTGCCAATCTCCATCCGAGATAAGAGTATCTGAGTAACAGAACAAGCAGGAAGCAACGCGACTTGATGATATAGCCAGTAATAAAAGAACTGTTTCAGTTCACAATCATAGTTTCTTTTGCTCTGTCCATCGAAAATATAACTTTCATTCCAAGTATGTCCGTTTGTTGAAATCATTTCGTACATGGTCATGACCAGAGTTTCATGTGGCAGACTTGCGAAATTAATTAAAAAATAAGCGTTATGCATTGTTCTTGTGATATTTATAGTAAAAACAAAACACAAAGTTAAATTTAACAGCTACCTTTGCTCTTTCAGTGAAATGAACTTGGAAATAACACCGCCTTTTGAACTGCTCGTAACGTTTTTCTTCAAAGTACATGTACTTCCTGGTGCAAAATCCCTAAATGTCTCTATCATAAGTAGTCCGACTACGTAATCATTCACGACTCGTCCTTTCAAAAGGTGGAGTATAGAATCAGCTTCTTGGAAGGGAATAATACTCTTGCCGGTGTTTAGGAACTGTAATCAATCATCAGATCAGACTCGTTATGAATAGTCATGTATTTTAATAAAGTACAGGATATGAATAAATGATTGTGCATATACTTCTAACAAGCCTGAGATTGCTGTGACTGCTGCAGGTAGATTGTGCAAATCTCCGACGTTCTGAACTATGGGTAGTTTTGTAATTTTCCACAAACTCATGATTTCTGGGATGATTAAGTGTCCTGGCCATTCCTCGCTTTTAGGTTTATTTTCCAATGTTTTTGATGATAACATTTGATGGATGTCGCAGAGACGAGCAAATAGCAAGGATTCTGTCTTCACTGTTGAAGTAGAGTTTTCCCGGAAAGCATTTTCTTTTGTTGTTGTGCTTTCCATTGATGAAACGACGATTTCTTCTTGAGTTTTAATGATGTCAAGTTTTCTTTTTTTGGTTAAATTGTCATTTCTTTCATTTGGAGTACTTTGCTCTTGACTATGCTTGATCGATAAGGACTTCTCCAGCGACGATTGTCGAATGAAACTTTCGTCGACATCCACAAGGTCGCCTGCTGCATAAAAGCTTTCTTGTGTCATTGACAGCTGCGTTGATGGCGGCTCCTCAGTTGCCGTTGCTCCGTTAAACAGATCACAGTTCGATGCCGAAGTGTCTTGGCTTAGAAAAGGTGCTGGTTTTGGTGACTCGGGGAGAGATCTTTGGGGTTTACCCTTACCCGAATTTTTTCTAGACATGTTGGTACCCTAAGGTTAAAGTACAAATACTGTATTGAAGGTAATTATGATACGGTACGATTAAATAATACGATTAAAATGAAGAATGTAAACTCCTACCTGTCGCTTCAAATTTCGTCTGGGAAATAAAACACCTTTCTTAAGCTCTTCCTCAACTTCCGGTAGTAGTTGTCCGTTTACTACTTTGCTTCGAATGATGAGCGATCTCAGAACGTCTCGACAGTATGTGCAGGTGTGCCCAGCGTTGTCCTTGTTGCTTGCCAAACGCGTCAATATTACCTCGTAAATTTCTCGACTCTGTTTCTCCACTGGTCGTTTTTTATTTTTTTCCTTTTTATTTAAAGCAGTACTGCTGTATCGACATTGGCAAAGTGAACATGCTGGATTTGCAACTTCCTTTTCACTCATTGCTATAAAGAGTGCCGAACCTAGTTCTCAACTAGATTTGTTTGTCATTGACCATCATTTTGCTTTAGCTTCATAGAGCGCCAAAAACATTCGGGGTAAGGTGCCAACTGATGACGTTCTTTTACTATTTGTCACAATTCAGTCAATTATGAAACATCGAAGGGATGCGGTTGCAGGAAAGTTATTAAAAACGGTTAACTGGAATATGTTGAATGTATTGTTAATTATTTTAAGTAGGGGAAAGCTTTTTTGTCTAATAATTATCGAAACATGGCACAGTTACTTTATAGGTATACCCAAAATTAAAATCACGTCTGATAAAGATTTAGTCAGATAGAAACAGACAGAAGCAGACAGATACAGATTCAATATAATTGAAAACGCAGACTTGCTTGCTCTATGTGGTGATACTCAGAATTAGAGAATATTGGAACAGATCAGTGCATACTCTATCAGACAAAAATAGATTGAAATAGACAATAGTAGATGCAGACAGACTGACTGACCACGTTTACAGGTATACCCGAAATAAAGAATAATTAACTACAAGATTATGAAGATGCGTGACGATGCTTGATTGAATGTAAATTTTGAATTTAAATTTTGAAAATAAATCGGACGGAGGTTTTTAAAACACCTTTTATATTTTATATCGGTCAATAGCCAAGTTTATTGCAAACTGTAGATCATGCTATTGAAAAGTGTATTAGACGTTTATTGTTCCTTAATAATGGACAAGGAACCCTTGATGCGACGTGCCAAATCCAGGTCCTTTCGACGCTGCTCCACCTTGAGAGCTTTATGTCTCAATGTAATCGCCCCTACTTTCTCCACGGCCTCCTATATAAGTATTATAAATGTTCGTTACTAATCAGTTAGCGGTAAAAGGGATATAATCTATGATCACAAACGAATACAATACTGAGATATTTATTACCTGAAGAGTAACAAGGGCCATTACATTCCAGAGATAACCAGATATTCCCAAACGCTCATGAGCCATTCGCACTTCCTGTTGAAACTCGACTCTGGGAATGACCATATTATTGATCCTATTGTACTCTAAATATTCAGCTGCAGTGATCCCAGGAGGCCTAAATTTATTATTACGATAAGTTCAATATGATAAGGGTAGTAAAATAATGGACATCATTATAAATAAATGAATTAAAGTATGTTGAAACAACATGAATGTCAATAATAAATGTGAGCTTACAAATGAACATTTCGGATTCCCATTGCAATCAGTTTGAAGTTTTCAAGACCTTGCTTGGCTTTGAGAAGCTTTTCGTTATTATCAGACATTTTATAATTCACTGGACAGCTAAGCAATTAAAACCAATTGAATAATTCTACTAGAGCTCAAGAAGACGGATTAAATGTTACACGACAGTTATTGGTTAATATCCAATAATCCAATGTTTGTAATTCCAAAGCAAGACCTCAAACGTACATCTATAGCTGACTCTGACAGACGCTGACAAACTCGAACAGGATCTATCAGACTCTAGCAGAATGGCATAGACTGCAAATTAATGAAACAGACTGAAATAGACAAAGACTGTGTTGCTTAGTGTATTGACTATACGTTGCTATATGTCTCAAATGACCCCGTAATCAAAGAGTGAACCCAGTTCAAAATCTGTATTAAATGGATTTATGATTAATCGATAAAAGGCCTAGATGTTGACAACCAGAAAAATACAAAACTAATTAACTTCAACTACTTCAAGTTACTAATCGACTTCTTAATAGAATAATAAAACAATGATAGAAGACGCTGGACGTTGCTAGTACGGAAAGTTTGCTTACAGATTAACACAGCAAGTTTGCGATGAATTGTCAACGTTTCCACAATGTACAATGTGAAATTAAATAAAAATCCTAGCAATAAAAATTATCTGTATATTTTTGGATATACCTTCAATGGAGTAAATGCTTCTCTACTTTGAGAGGCGAGAGGTCTATTTTTATTTTGGGTATACCTCCGCCTCATATGTCTCAGACTGAATCAGATCGGCAGAGGTAGTGAAAGGTAAATTCAGGTTGTACAAAATGAAATTAGCGTTGTTCAGTTGGCACTATTAAGATTCTAGAATATGCAATTAGCAGGATGGAAAGTGCAATTAGCATTGTAGAAATTGCAATTAGCATTGTAGAAATTGCAATTAGCATTGGAAAATAAGCACATTGAATCTTATAGAAAATGCAATTAGCATCGTAGAAAATGCAATTAGCATTGTAGAAATTGCAATTAGCATTGTTAAATAAGCACATTGAATCTTATAGAAAATGCAATTAGCATTGTAGAAATTGCAATAAGCATTGTTAAATAAGCTCATTGAATCTTATAGAAATTGCAATTAGCATTGTAGAAATTGCAATTAGCATTGTAGAAATTGCAATAAGCATTGTTAAATAAGCACATTGAATCTTATAGAAATTGCAATTAGCATTACGGAAATTGCAATTAGCATTGTAG
>VYYJ01004754.1:0-12563 GCA_021029165.1 Cyphoderus albinus
ATCTTTAAAAAGGAACAAAATTCTTCCGAGAATGAGCTTGCTAAAATAAAGACTGGATTAAGCAAATCCTCAGGTAGAAAAAATACAGACTGCTCGATCAAAGACTGGGAAAAAATTTTCATTCATATAATACGACACAAGGTACACTGGAATACTTTAATAGTATTTCAACTTGTTTATACGATTTCATGGATTAATTTGTTTATGTTTTGTTAATGATTTTTGACTGATTTTTGTAAAATAAAAGTATTGGCCTAAAACACATCGGCCTACGATTTATTGACCTAAGAGATATTGGCCTAGCATATCCAGTGACCTAAACAATATTGGCCTAGGATCATGTAATCAAATTCTACACGTCGAACCATGACATTGAGCACCCTTCGTTTGTCCTTTATTCCAACTACTCAATCATTCAAAAAATGTTTGCATGAAATACTAAATTGACATTTCATTCGAAATGACGTAAGTAAAGACTTAAGTAAGACTTATAATTTCAGCTATCTGGAATTTCATCCACTTTAAAAATCACTTTCACGGAAAAATACTTATCTGGACCAAGATAAAATTACATACTTTACTCATGTTTGACAATAAAAGGAGCAATGAGTAGTCATGTTAAGTGGTTGGTCAATACGTAGGACTCTGCCTTACTCCCAATCGACAAAATGAGAGTTGAAGTTGTGAATTCATTCCAAGGACTTTATCATGTTTTTAGCTACAAAGCGCTTTTTATTTAAACTATGATCTGGATCGCACTGTTTTTGTATGTATGTTTTTAAATTACTAGGTTTTGATCTATGTATTTATTTTCTTTCACAAAGAAGAATTACAAATCACCGTTGTTCCAATAACAATGGCACTACATGTTCATAAGCACACAAATATTTCTTAAATTACATGTAGGCTTTCCAATTTGAATGGTTACTCAATTGGATTTAAATTCCTTCTCGACACTTTGCAAATAAATGCACAGAAAGTTGACTTATTTCCGTTACTTAGTCAAACTAAAATTCAGTTTTAATCATTGCTATATTGAAACATTCATGAGTCTTGTTCTTGTCGGGAATAAACAGGAGGTATCAATCCCTGCATCATTTAAACCGGATCCAATTAATTATCCTGTGGAGACGCATTTTGTAAATCTTAATTACATGCGCAGGCAACAACTTTATTCTGCATCTCGCAAAACAATATTTTCAATTTCAATTCTACATATTGGCATTTTGGCATATTATGCATATTCAAACAAAAGCTTCCAATAAAAAAATTAAATAAGAAAGGCAAATTACAATAAACCAAACAACTATCAAATATGCTGATTTACGGTCGGGATCTGAGTCTTTGGTTAAATTGGGTACAACCTAAAATGCATATTATAAGAACAATAATTGATTAACTGTCAAATTGTTATTTGCACTAACTAATGCCATGGAATCAAAATTTATTACATAATTTGCTTATTTAATAACATATTACCTATGTAAATATTAAATATATTGCTTTCAGAACCAAGTAGGTTCATGAGATTTGTGTAAGATATATCCAATGCAGGAAAAAATACAGTACTGAACAAAACGGAGACAGAGTTTTACCATTCTCAGAAAACGACTATTCACAAATTCCAACAGAAATACATTAGAACAAATCAACATAGAAAATATCCATCCAACAAATATTGTATCCAACTTGGCTTCGATGTCATAGTTTTGGTAATTTTTGTAACCCAATACAATATCATTACCGGCTCCAAAATTATTCGCAAAGCTCTCCCAGAATACAAATAGGCCACTTTGTTTTAGCCATTGGATGGCTTGAGCAAATCCAACTGGCATCAGTTTGGTGACAGAAATCTCCAAGTGTATCGTACCGGGGTAGATTTCTCTTCCCACAAAAACTTGAGGAAGGTTCAAATTTTGTAACCTCTTGGCAGTCGTGAAGCAGTCAGTTTCTCTCAACACCAGAGCAGTTTTTTCGCACGTTTTCAAAAAGTTAAACAAAGCAGTTTTCTCTTGTGCCAAGTACAATTTTTGAAAACGTTCTTTATAATCTGAATATAATGAATAACCTGACCGCCACAAGCCGTCTTCACTAAGAGATTGCATTCTTGTACGAAGAATGCTGGGCAATTCATCCACCAAACCTATTGCTTTATGGAGTACCGCATTCCTTGATTCAGATTCCCCCCAAATGTTTGATAGCTCTGACTTAATAACATTGTGCTCATCTCCAACTTTTAGTAAAATTTCAGAATTATCTTTTCTTGTAATATTATAATGCCTCATCTGTCCCCATATAAACTCTCTCATTATAGAATGGAATAAGGAATCAGGAAGTTGGGATTTGCTGAAAATTGTAAAATTATTTTCTTCTAGTTGAGACATATTTTTGTATGGGATTGGGTTTGTAACTGTTGTCACATTGTAAACGGTACAACTCTTATATGCGTTTGTTATTATGACGGCAACAAGCAAAATTATGCCAAGAGTAATTCTGAATTTGTCAACTAGCTTTAACGTGAATCTTGGGAATGGATCTCCCTGTTCAAGGAGCACCTTACAGCAACCATGCAGGAAATGGCAAAGTGATTCTATATCAAATTGTTTACTTTTCTGGGACCACGTTAGTACAATCGCTGATATCAATAGAGTGATTACCAAGGCAACCCAAGTTGAATTATCAAACACGGCTATTTCCATTAACTGAGATACGCCAACTCCATACAAAACAGGTCCCCCGCAACTAACAAATCTCCAACCCTTCATAGCGCTTGGTAATTGTAACAAAGCCATGTGATTTACGTCTTTGATTTTATAAACGGGCGAGATGACCAGACCAGATTTGAAAAACATAATCAAACCAAACCAATCAATTTGCATTATTTGTTTCCGCTGGCCGCAAAACTGTATATCTTCACGAGTTTCGAAGGTATGATTTCCCATTGCAAAGTTCAAAATATCCGACAACAAAACATTTGCTCTCTCTTCCAATGAAGTTGACCAGCGCATCCTTTGAAGCAGGTTTGTTTTAAAGCAGGCTTTGATTTCTTTCTTCAGGCTTTCTGTCAGGCTATTATCTTTATCCAAATTATAATCCATGGGAAGTCCCCAATGGGCAACTATCGCGGTTTTGTCCGTTTTTCGAGAAACTCGAAATAAGTTATTTAGTTTTTCCTTGATTTCAATTTCTTCGAATTCTATTTTAACAGCTGGTCCCTTCGCCATATATGTTACAGCTACAAACTGCATCCCAGTTGGGCACAACAATGCGTTTTTCTCGAAATCAATACAAATGAATATTATGTCTCCAATGTTGTAACTTAAAGAATCTAATTTTCCAAGGTGGATAAGATATTCATCCATAATCTCATGGAATTCTGTGATCGGACATACTATAACCTGAATAGATGGTGGTGTTGGAGAAGGTATTAACTCAGTGAGGTAGTATTTCCCAACCGCATCCTGAATTTCAAACTGTTCAAAAGGCAAATTCCGTGGTTCATAGCAACTGCTGCTGAAAGGTAGCAACTGAAATCTTACCTGGAACTGCCACAATTTGCTTTTGACAACATACTCATGTAGTATTATACGCAAGCAAATATCAGCTGAGTCAGAATTTATCGACAAGTAGGTTGCGGTTGCCAAGTATTTTGACAGCTTACATTGGATGAAACGGTTTTTTCCAACAATTAACGTGTCATTAACTTTTGAAGTTGACCAGATATTCAATAGGTTGTTCCTCACAAGGAGAACACCTGGCTGTGGCCACCTAATTAAAATGGGATGTACAAGTTCCGGAATGTCCACGTTACGATAGTTAGTTATCGTAAGGAAACTACGCATTTGACCAATTTCGTCAAGATGTAGGCTTTCAAATTTTGTTATTTTTAAACCGTTCACATGACAGTGCGGCTGGGGATTATTAGTAATATCAGAAATTCGCCTGTCATTAAATTGTTCCGGGTTATCTAATATTTCCCGAAAGGTGTGAAATACGATATTGTTTGTGTTTGTTTTCAGTGCAGCAATAACACACACTCGCACAGAAACAGCCATCAAAAGTGTTCCGAGAATTCGCAACATTTTTCTGTGTTCAAAGAAACACTGACGACATCCTTTATTGCAATACGACTAAAATATGTATAAATGACGAAACGGATAAAATAATAGCTGTACATTGCTCAAAGAAAGCGATCAAATTTACGTGTGCATTTTCTCTTGATTCTATTCAACAAGTCTCAAATATGTGTTTTTATTTATTGTCATTATTGTTCAATTCTATACCTCAATAATACATCATAGAGAACATTTTGTTTGTATTAAGTTGGCGTGAATCTAAACCGGTGGCAGAACCAAATGATGCACTGCACCAGGGCCCATGCATGCAGAAGGGTTGATAATGGCTCGGCGCCCTATGGAATTACGTAGCTAAACCAATTAAATAGTATGCATTAACATATTATGTTTTTATAAAATTGATTGCGTATTGCAGTATCACCGTTAGAGTAAGATCCTACTAAATATTTGATTGATATACTCGTTAAAATTCCTATTTAGTATAGAAGTAGATTGAATAAAACTAAAGCAAAACAACAAAGCAAAAGTCTTTCTAGCAATGCGTTATAATTGTGCAAAAGCAATAGCTACAGCAATGCGACATTAGCAATGAGGCGCAAATATGTACACCATTTTAAAGCAATACTTAAATGAGCCCAATAAGTGTACGGTACCGGGCCTAACGCTTGATTGTTCCGCTACTGAACTTACTGAACTCAATAATTACAACTAGGGTTGCCGTTTTAGCGTTTTGGAACAGTTCGGAGCGGTTCGGAGCGGTACCGGAGTCACCCACTTAATGATCTCCAATATCGTTGGAATCCTCTAAATCCCACGCAAAATATTAGTACCGGAGCTACCAATAAACAAACCGTAATAGCCACTGAATCTGAAGTTTATGTCACCAAGGTGGTGAATTCGGAGCTATTCATGGGGTTTACACATGATTTGGGTCACGTAAAAAAGAACAAAGCTGTAAACATTGGCAGTCCGGTGCATATATTATGCGCGACAATCAGACAAACCGAACGAGCCATCGACCGCCGAGATTGGACATCATTAAGTAGGTAACTCCGGTGTTGCTCCGAAACGCTCCGAAACCGTTCCGAACCGCTCCGCGGCAACCCTAATTACAACTTCGGGTATTCGTATTTGACAATAACGACTTGAAAGTTGCCCTGAATAATTTAAACATGTTTGTTAAAAGATAAGAAAGTTAACTCAAAACTATTAGACTTTACAAAATAAAGAGGCTGGAGAAGCCACGTTAAATGCTTTGTAAACAAAAAACTGCGCTGCTCCACATACCTGAAAATATTTATTTTTGAGTGCCTTTAGTATAGTATCAATTGTACTATTTGTGTTGAATATATCTTCAGTAGTTTTTATACACTCCGGCTTTGTCTCTTTTCCAATTGTGCTGCTCTTCGTGCTGCCTTTTGAAAAGTTTTCTTTTAAGGACAATTAAAAACTGTTATTTGTTATATTCAGGACGAGACTGAAGGT
Source organism: Cyphoderus albinus (assembly GCA_021029165.1). Classification (NCBI taxonomy): domain Eukaryota; kingdom Metazoa; phylum Arthropoda; class Collembola; order Entomobryomorpha; family Paronellidae; genus Cyphoderus; species Cyphoderus albinus. Next base: position 5,562 of record VYYJ01004754.1, read on the forward strand.
GAAGCGTTTTCTCGTGTAGAAGAGTTGCGCATTTTCTATTCTTCAGAAGCGTCTATTTCATTGTTAGCACTTCTTGTTATTTATTTACGATGGGGTTTCTATTCAAATTTTTGGCGAATTAAAATGTGACAATTTAAAAAAGTACTTACACTTACAGTGTTATAATTACTTCTAAATATTTTTAATTACTAAGAAAATTACACAATAAAACTATTTAGATAAACATATTTTTAACTATGACAATTTAACCGTATGAATCAATTTATACAGTATACATGCCAGACGACATTTCAGATGTTCCATATAAATACTCTTTTTGTCCTTTGTGGCAATGCACTGTTAAAAATAACAAGAATATTAAAATGAATCTTATTAAATCATTATACTAAATCCAGATTCAATAATCATTCATTATTAGCATATAGACGTTATTACTATTCGTGGCCAAGATATTAAGAAATAACAAATTCATTCCTTTATGTTTAATGGGATAGATTCTCAGCACGCGTTTAATAATAAATAAATAATAATTAATCAGCAGAGAACCGTTTTGGGGAACAATAAATCATGGATTTAAATTTTAAATACCTTCCCAAAAATTCTATTATTGATTAATTGGACTTATTGTACACAGTTTAAGAAAAAGTGCATATTATTGTATGTACCTAAACTTAACATGCCGTGTGGCAATAAATTAAAGCAGCAGTATGGAATTAGATAGTTGATTTATATGGAGTGAAATTAATAATTCGTGGCCAACGAATGGCTAATTGAAATGAGAAATAATAAATTCATGCGCAATTTTCAGAACTAAAAAAGCCATATTTCATGCTTTTTCACTTCAACAGTAGCTTCATGTGAATCCTACTTGATTCTGTACAGACAATATAAATTTTATTATCAACTTTTTTTGCAAAGTATTTCACCAAATTACTTGTTTGCTTTGTTGTTTCTTATTTTATTTGGCAACGCGGCTCAATGGATATCGTTGATGTTGCAAGCTAAATATTATATGCATCGATTGTTTAAATAAAAATTATTAAAATTCGACGATTAAATAATCTGTATATTCTTTATTCAACCTCACTGTTTTATTTAACAACAATAAGCAGCGTGTGTTACGTTACAAAATAAATTAATTTACATTAAATTCCAATAAATTTTCTAATATACTTAACTATATTATATAATATTTGTCACTCCATTAGAAAATATTATGTAAAATAAAGTAATTTATATTCTTAATTAAATTAAAATACAAGTTTGATTAAATAACGTAAATAGAAGCCCGAAAATGTGAAATTACATCCATGTCACGAAATTACTAATAAATCAAACTACTACACATTATTACTACATATTATATATAGTTTAATGTTTTTAAAATCAATTTAATGGAAGCAAAACAATCTTAAAATGTCTTGATTTCTTGTGTGAATGCTGTTCGGGAAAAGGTCTTGAATTTTCGCAATTTTTTAATCATAATTGGTTCTAAAAAATCTTTAATACAATTATAGAGGAAATATTGCACAACTTGAATTACATTCATTTCAGTTGTATATTGTATATAGATGATATTATAAATATATACTACTAATTCTTATTCCAGTTTCAAGAGTCACTTAAAAACTTAAATGAGGCCCCTGAGTGTTCCTATTTTCCACCATACAGCGTGCTTGCTTTCAACTTAAAAGTCTCAAGACTATTGAGATATTTACCAATAAAAATATTCAAACCATTTGAAACAAATCGAAGCCAAGTCAGGCTTGACTTGAATTTTCAAGCTCCAAGCCTGACTTGCAATCAGGTTCCAAGTCGTTTAGAAAAAGCGTGAGTATAATTGAACTGACTGGAGCTGTTTTGGCTACATCTCTACTTTTAGTCAAGGCGGTCACAATGTGAGTCGTTTTTAAAGTGTCAGGGTGATTCGCACCTAGAATTTCTTTTCTTTTCTCCAATACCCCCATTAATATGTATAAAGCCTCATCATCTTTTCCTTGAGCGATAAGAACGCTCCCTATATTATGCATTGTAGTTAAAGTATCAGGATGATCTCTACCTAAAATTTCGTTCCGTTTCTCCAACATCTTCATATAAATGCTTAAAGGCTCGTCAAGTTTTCCTTGGGAATTTTGAACAAATGCTAAATCATTCATTGTTGTTAAAGTGTCAGGATGATCTAAACCTAAAATTCGTTTTCGTTTTTCCAATACCTCCATAAGCATTGATAACGCCGTATCACAATTTCCTAGAGAATTTAGCACAACAGCCATATTATTCATTGTTTTTAAAGTGTCTGGGTGATCTGAGCCTATAATTTGTTTTCGTTCCTGCAATACCTCCATATACATAGATAAAGCACCATCAAGTTTTCCTTGCGATTGAAGTACAATTGCTACATTATGCATTGATCTTAAAGTGTCTGGGTGACCTGAACCCTGAATTTGTTTTCGTTTCCGCAATACCTCCGTATGAATTGATAACGCTTCATCATACTTTCCTTGATAATTTAGAACAAAAGCCTTATTATTCATTGCTGTTAAAGTGTTAGGGTGATCTGGACCTAGAATTTGTTTATCTTTTTCCAATACTTCATTAAAAATGAATAAAGCCTCATCAAATTTTGCTTGAGATATAAACACCAATGCCATATCACTCATTGTTGTTAAAGTGTTTGAATGATCTGAACCGAAAATCTGTTTTTGTTTTTCCAATGCCTCTATATACAAGGATAAAGCCTCCTCATATTTTCCTTGAAAATTTAGCACAGGTGCCATATTCTTCATAGTGCTTAAAGTGTCAGGGTGATCTGAGCCTAGAATTTGTTTTTGTTTCTCTAATACCTCCGTAAACATTCGTAACGCCTCATCATATTTTCCTTGAGACATAAGCAAAAGTGCAATATGATTAATTGCTGATAAAGTATCGGGGTGTTCTGAACCCAAAAGTTGTTTTTGTTTCTCCATGACCTGTATTTTGAAAGAGAAAGCCTCATCATGTTTTCCTTGTGAGTCAAGCACATGTGCAATACCATTCATTGATGTTAAGGTGTGTGGGTGCTCTAAACCTAGAATTTGTTTTCGTTTCTCTAATACCTCCTTAAATAATGACATCGCCTCATCGTATTTTCTTTGAGCATGAAGCAAATTTCCAATATTATGCATCGCTGTTAAAGTGTCAATATGATCTGAACCCTGGATCTGCTTTAGTCTCTCCAATACCTGCTTATACATGGATAAAGCCTCATCTAATTTTCCTTTACTCTTAAGCGCAATTGCCATATCATTTATTGTTGTTAAGGTGTCAGGGTGATCTGAACCTAGAATTTGTTTTCGTTTCTCCAGTACCTGCATATACAATGGTATAGCATCATCAAGTTTTCCTTGAGATCTAAAAAGAAGTGCTATACTATTCATTGTTGTTAAAGTGGCAGTGTGATCTGAACCAAGAATTTTTGTTTGTTTGTCCAAAACCTCCATATGCATGGATATAGCCTCATCAAATTTTCCTTGAGATTGAACTAGATGTGCCATATCTTGCATTATTGTCAAAGTGTCAGGGTGGTCTTTACCTAGAATCTTATTTTGTTTCTCAATTACATCTTTCAAAATGGACAAACCTTCCTCTGCTTTCCCTATGTTGTCAAGATATCGTCCATTTACAGCAAGGAAGTTTATTACATCTTCGTGACATTCAGATAGCGCTTCCTTCAGCTTAGTAACAGTCTCCTTGAAGTATTTGTAGGCCTCGCCATATTTATGCTCCGAAATCAGCGCGTGAGATACTTCTAATGGAATTCCACTGTATGTCAATACGAGTTGAGTCCAATTTTTGGCAAATTTCCAAATAGTGGGACCTTGTTTTGTTAAACTGGTTTTGTCAGCTGGAAAGGTTTAATAGTCAACACATTACATTTCAAATTGGTACAATGTATTTCTTTGTACACATATAAACCCCAAATTGGGTTTTTAGTTAGGTTTTTAATGGGGTTTTATAATTTTTCATAGTATAGGCAGTACGTTGTTAAAAATAATAATTATGCAATTAATAACAGCAAATATGAAAGGGAAATAGGAAATGATCGGCTTACCTTTCGAGAGCAACTCCAATGCTTCTTCTAGAACATCAATCTCCTTTCCCGCCTCCCTCAGTCTAATCATGGTAACTTCCTGGACTAATCTGTGCACACTGACACTAGTATCACTGATTCGTTTTACCATTGAATATTTCACTAACAGTCTGATTGCCCGTTTTACTTTGTCTTCAGTCACTTTGTGTTCAACGTCTGGTTCTGTGTTGGCCCGATTGCAAGTTAAGCAACGGACTATTCTTTTCAACGCTTTTACTAAGTTAGATTGAACTTTAACACTTTCACGCATTGGAATAAAAAAGTCGTGTGAAATATTGTCAGGTGCCATGTACGCTATTATTTCAATAATACTGGTTGCTAAAATGCCACATTCCGGGTCAACTGTAACATTTTTCATGGTCAGATTCCAAGTTGTGAAAGTTGTTTCTGTGTACGTGTTGCTTCCGAGAGGAATCTTGGAATTTAAAAGTTCTACTTTTGATTTTTTGAATTCGTCTATGTATGAAACAATTCTGTAGCTTGGGTCAACCTGGGTATTCTGTTTGATGTATGATATGGCTTGTTGAATTGCCAACGGGAAACACTGCAACAGTTTTAAAAGACATTCTATGTCTTCAATCTGATCGTTGTCACTTAACTTTAATCCATTTCTCACTAATTCAATTGCTTCACTCATCTTCAATTCATCGAGTGAAATTATTTCAACTTCAAACACCAAATGCCAATCCCGATCTCGGGATGTCAGTAGAATGGTAGGACTTGCATGTCCTCGTTGACAAGTTGGCAAATATTTCTTGAAACTGTTTATGATTTCGGCGTTGTCGAATACCACCAATGTTTTGCTATCTTCGAATTTGCGATACACTTGCTGTACAACGGTGAATATGTCCTTTTCACCACCGTCCGCATCTTTCAGTGGAAGCATAAGTTCATCCTTTGCCACAGATTTAAATCTCTCCTGAATGCTTGACTCGCTCTCCGCGTTTATCCACAAAATGTTGTTGAAATTATCGCCATAGGTATAAATATATCTCCTGGCCAGCTCAGTTTTTCCAATTCCGCCCAACCCGACAATGGTCGATGGTTGTGTAATGACTGTAAGGTCTGTGTTTGTGGAACTTGGCTTTGTTAATTTTTCATGTAGCTCCTTTAGTTCATCAACACGGCCGGTAAAGGTATCCACCGGATCTTCTACACCAAGCTTTCTAGGTAGTGGTTTGGTGGCAATGATATTTTCTTTGCTCACATAAGGAATTCCAAACTGTTTTGATAGTAGCTCTAAAATAGATTGTGAGGTTTATAATTCAAATCCATCCTTAACTTTAATTAAGTTTGAAATATTTATAATACTAACCCGATATATGGAACCATTTTAGCACATCTATACACCCAAGTAGCTCCAGAAAAGTTGCTTTAGAGCCCTTCCGTTGTTTCCAATTCTCCAGAATCTCATGAATTATGTCACATAGTGTAAGTTTATCGAGCAACAAATCCAGTCTCAGCTTCTCCATGACTGCTTCACTCATGCACAGTTCTCTGCCAAGGTGCTTCCATTGCTTGAAAATGATTATGTCGTCCTTTAGAGCAGTGGCAATATCATGGAATCGGCAATCTATACATAAGTATTAAATAATATTTTAATAATATTGCACACATATTTTTCATTTAAACATACGATATTAAGTAAACGGTCAATTTTACCTTCTTCTCCTACGATTAGATTGTGAGGCATCTTGTGGCTAGTTTTTGTGCTCATTTGGGTAAATGCGCATCTGGGCTTTCAACCGCAAAAAAACACGCTTTTGATACACCACAAATTTCACACCTACTCACTCTAATTCTTCCTTGCTTCTAAATTATCAGCCAATACTCAACTCATCTTTTCTACATGCATACGCTTATCATTCAGATAAATTTTTATTACATGTTCAATATAATTGTAATGTAATATTTTAGTTATCAGATAAAGCCCTGACGGAAAAAGCATCATCATGAGTCATACCACTATCAAGCAAACAATCACTCTCACCAACCTAATATTTTAAACTTGGTGATTAATTTTGCGCTTGTGTAAATAATGATCACATCAGCTTTTGCGTAAGCGCATCGGAATTTGTCCTCGTCATTGTAAGCTACTGTGTCTCTTGGTAAAAAAAAAGATTTTGGCTGATACAGTCAAGTGGTTTAGGTATTCTTTCAAGTTTTATATTGGACAATATTAAACCATTTTTGGTTTGTATGATTTAGTAACATATAATTAAGTTTTGCACGGGTGGGTTTTATATTTTATGTTCAAAGTGTAACGGCAACAATTGTTATGTCAGGTTTTGTTTATGCAAACTATATTTATTTGGGGAAAATGTTTAATATATTTAGTGACTTAATTTCCAAGAAAGGTAAGAAATTAGGTAAAAAGTTGTTCACACTCATACAACATATATTATATAAGTAAGAATATTGATTTTAGGACGAAATAGTAACAATTTTAAGATATTTATGTAAGATATATCGAATGCAAGACAAAATACAATAATAAACAATATGAAGACAATTTTAGCATTCGTAGAAAATGACGCTTTACGACCTCCAAAAGAAATATGGTAAAACACATCAACAGAGCGATTATCAACCCAATAAATATTGTATCCAATTTGTCCTCCATATTATAATTTTCCGAATTTTTATAACCCCCTAAAATATTATCATCAGTGCCAAAATTATTCGCAAATTTCTCCAAGAATATTGTTAAATTGTAAGCGTGTAGCGCTTCCAGGTTATACGTAATGATGGATAAGAAAGCAAGAACTAGCAGAGTTAAACTTTACTCGACAAGAGACAGAAGCCAATTGCCAATTCTTTATTCATCTTTAACCTTCATCGTCTTCATTTCTGACACTTTGATGCAAGGTTAT